>QRFJ01004976.1:0-91205 GCA_006176705.1 Cocos nucifera | reverse complement strand
CTTTAGGTCTTCAGAGATTCTGATTTTATAGGATATCCTAAAGATTCATAATGGTGATTGTGAGTTGATATGCCAAAAAGATCATAATGTGATTGTGAGTCAACATGCCATCTTTCTTGAAAAATAGTTTATTCAAGATAGCGGCATTGGAAAGCAGATCAAGCTCGATAAGAAAGTCTCACAAGAGCAACGAGCTAAGGACCAAATGAAACTAAATTAGGTTAAGCCAATTCAATCACTACCTCCTCCACCTCGTAGATTGGAAAGAGTTTTCGATCCGTCTGAGAGGTACTTAGGTACTATTTCAGAGGAAGTAGAGGAAATATTCCTCGTAGGTAATGGGGTTCATGGTGGTGATCCCAAAACCTATAATGAGGCGGTATCGGATATCGACTTTGAGAAATGATTAGAGATAATGAAGTCAAAAATTGACTCGATGAACTCAAACCAATTTTGAACCTTGGTAGATCCACCAGAAGGTATAGTACCTATTGGATGTAAATGGATCTAGAAGCGAAAGATTGATGCAGATGGGAATGTGGAGACATTCAAAGCTAGATTAGTGACAAAAGATTATAGTCAACGTGAAGGCATTGACTATTAGGATATCTTTTCATCAGTAGCTATACTTAAATCCATCTGCACATTGCTTGCTGTTGCTGCCTATTTTGATTATGAAATATGATAAATGGACGTGAAAACGACATTCTTAAATGGATATCTTGAGAAAGATATCTATATAGAACAGCTACTAGGTTTCACATCCAGTGATGATGATCACAAGGTATGCAAGCTGCAAAGGTCTATATATGGACTTAAGCAAGCATCTCGGAGCTAGAACACTCATTTTAATGATGTGATCAAATTATTTGATTTCATAAAAAATAAAGAGGAGCCATGTGTCTTCAAAAAGGTCAGTGGGAGCGCTGTTGTCTTCCTCATATTATATGTGGATGACATCCTCCTTATTGGAAATGATATTCCCATGTTGACCATAGTTAAAATATGGTTATCTAAAGAATTCTCCATGAAAGACCTAGGAGAAGCATCCTTTATTCTAGAAATTAAGATCTATAGAGATGGACCAAATAGGATGCTAGGACTTTCATAAAAGATGTACATAGAGGAAGTGCTAAAGATGTTTAGCATGAAAAACTCTAAGAGGGGTTTGGTACCCTTCAGACATGGCATTCATCTTTCCAAAAAGATATGCCCTAGCACACCTGAGGAAATAGAATGCATGAGCAAGATCCCTTATGCTTCAGCAATAGGGAGCCTTATGTATGCCATGTTATATACACGACCTGATATAGCCCATGCTGTGAGTGTCACGAGCAGATACCAGTCGAATCAAGGTGAAGAACACTAGACTTCTGTGAAATGTATCCTTAAGTACTTGAGAAGAACTAAGGATATATTGTTGGTATTTGGTAATTAAAGTCTAACTTATCCGCTTGTTGTCTTTTGACATGAGCCGAACAACCCCAAATTCTGAGATGACTCAGACTTGATTTCTTACCATGCCATATCTTATATGGTATGGTAGGAATGGTTTTAAAAGGAACCCTATTCAGTAAGTATATTATAGTTAACAAACAGTATCTCCAAAGAAAATCAGGAAGGTTTATGAAGCTCATCATGGATCGGACCATATCTAATAGGGTCCGATTCCTCCATTCTAAAACCCCGTTGAGTTGAGGTGTTCCAAGTGGAGTCCATTGAGAGACTATTCCATTTTTCTTGAGATAGTCTAGGAATTTCTGACTAAGATATTCACCTCCTCTATCTGATCAAAGAATCTTAATGGGTTTTTCTGTTTGCTTTCCTACTTCATGTCTGAATTCTTTGAACTTTTTAAAAGCTTCAGATTTATGTCTTATAAGATACACATACCCATACCTAGATAAATCAACGGTAAAGGTTATGAAGTTGACAAAGTTGCCTCTAGCCGGCACATCAAATGGGCCGCATGCATCAATATGTACCGGCAAGAAGATCCATGGCCCTTTTTCCATGTCCTACAAAAGTGAGCTTAGTCATTTTGCCATGAAGACAAGATTCATAAATTGGATATGACTCAAAAGTCAATAGACTCAATAGCCCAATTTTCTCTAATTTGTTAACCCTATCTTCTGCTATATGACCTAGTCTTAGGTGCCATAGATACCTATCATTTGGACTATCCCTAGGTCATTTCATGGTATTCACATTTTGCTCGATATTAAAAATAGATACATCAACATGTAACTGATAAAGATTGTTAATAAGAAAACCACTTATAATTTTATTTTTTTCATAAAGAATGTTATAATGGTTCTTAAGAAAATTAATTACATAGCCTTCTAATGCAAGGCAAGAAACAGAAATCAAATTCTTGCTTACTGCAGGCACATAATAACAGTCCTTTAACACTAAGTCTAAACTAGATGGTAGTCGAAGAGGGTATGTTCCCACGGCCACGATAGCAACTCTTGCTTCATTTTTTATGGCAGAATCATCTCACCATCCCTCAGCCTCCTGCTATCTTCAAGACCCTGCATGGAAGTGCACAAATGAGCACTAGAACTAGAGTCAAGCACCCAACAGGATGTAGAAAAAATCGTAAGGTTAGACTCAATAATGAGCATACCTCTAGAAGCACCAGCCTCCTCCTTATTCTTTAGGGTGACTAGGTACGTAGGACAGTTCTGCTTCCAGTGGCCATCATTGTTGCAATGAAAATACTTTCCTTTATCAGCGGCCTTCTTTTTCAGCTTTGTCTTTTTCTTCTTTTCTCCTTCCACCTTCAGCTTTTTCATAGACTTCTTCTTCTTTCCAAAAAATTTTCTCTTGGAAGAAGTCCATTCCATAGCAAGCACTGAGCCTTTAGAACCTTTCATGGAAAGCTCAGCGGTAATCAGTATGTTCATAAGTTCAACCAAGGAATTCTGTAGATTATGCATATGGTAGTTCATGATGAACTGCCCATACGCATTAGTCAAAGATTACAGAATTATGTCATTCTACAGATCCAAGTCTAACTTCACTCCGAGCTTCTCAAGTTCTTTCAAATCCTTGATCATCATTAGACAATGATCTTGGACTGACTGCCCATCATGCATCTTAGCTTTGAAAAGTCATTTAGTGACTTGGAACTTGGCTGCACGACTCTGTTCACCAAACATCTCTTGTAGGTGAGCCAATATTTGGTGAACAGTCTTGATATCTTCATGTTGGTGCTAAAGTTCATCAGATATCGAGCCTAACATGTAATATCTGATCTTGTTATCTTCGTCCGTCCACTTATCCAGAGATGCTCTTTGTTCAATGGATGGATGGGCTAGTAAAGTGGGAGGGTCCTGGTCCAATACATGAGTTAACTTCTTGAAACCCAAAATAATTTTGATGTTTTAGAGCCAATCCTTATAATTTGATCTGGTCAGTCTTTAGGTGTCCAGGATTCGTGTTAGTGGGTTGGATGTAGACATTTTCTTATAGAGAGTCAAAATTTTTAGTTAGATTTTGTAATTAAGACTTAACCAATTTATTTATAAATTTTATTTTTAAATAAATTAGCTTTCACTATTTTTTTGGATCCCTACACTCCCTTTGTAGAGACGCAAAAATCTCCATGATTAATGATTTTTAGTGGGTGGTACGGTCCCACCAACTGACTCATCATCTCACCTAACAGTTATTGATGATGGGTTAGCCAATGTGTGAATAACTCTTGTTCAATGATTCTCTAATCATGGTGCACCCAAACTTGATCTCTAATTCATTAATCTCACCATGCCCGGAATATTGATCCACTCCTTAGTTAAGTCAGACCCACCATTTGCATGGATTGGATTTCTAATTGAGTCTCTCACTGTATCCGAAATATTGAGCCCAATCCATGCTCCAGCCTATAGCATCCAATGCCTAATAGAAATGGTTGCATTTTTCTGGTGCAACTGAACCACTATAACCAGCAAGAACAATCAACTCTGGGAAGGGCCCGCATATCTATAATGGTGGAAGACCTTAGACTTAATCTTTTCTTAGGAAGATTTGATTTAGGTCTCATTAAACTAGACTTGACACAGTCATAACCATTATGACTAACCTAGTGGCATGGGTTAGCTCAGATTATTGACTACCTCAGATCAGAATTGAGTCAACAAACATGGCCAGGTAAGTAAGATCAATGGAAGGGATATGCCATTAACTCGATAAGAATGCATTCAAGTCGAGTAGCTCCCAATTAAAAATCAGTCGGTTATATCTGCCAAACTTATCTTAGACACTAAATTATTGAGCCAGAACCAATTGGATTAGCCTACAATCTAGACTCTAACCACTGAGCCTAATTAGGTCTTAGCTTGATCAATCACTCACATGACTCGATCTCAATCCAGACTTAATCCTATTAGGCTGGTCAATTTAAGCACTGTTGATCCCATCTAACCAACTCTTGATTCGGTTTGATCAATTGCTTAGACCTAATTGAGCTACCCAAGCTCGAACCCAATATTACGAGTATGTCTTAGATCTAAAATTCTCAATTTTAGACCTAATTAAATTTTATAATCTTAATTCTTAATTAAGTTAGGATTCATAAACAAAACATGTAAATAAAATCCTAGGGTTTCAAAATCTAAGATTTTGCAGAATGTAAGTTTTTAATTTCTGATTAAGGACGAACGTGCAGCACCCCTACACATCATAAGAACACCCCATCGAATGGAAGGAGAGGGCATTTAAATCCTACTTTATTTTTATGACCAGACGGCCAAGGGGAATGCCTTAATCAAAAATATAAATCTACAAAAGTAGTTAGATCTACATCATATATCTCATATATAAAATTTGATCTAACTTAATACATGTTTTGCATACATCTCATATATCACATCATGCATGTTTTTATAGATCTAAATTATCTCATAATTATCTAAAAAATCAAATTTAAATTGATTACATTAAAATAAATTCTAATCTAGATAATTATGTAGAACTATTCTACAACTAGTCTAATCATGCATGCATCATATCTCATATGATCTAAAAATTAAATAATTTTATTTTTTATTTTTTTATATCTTATTATAATATTTATAATAATTAAAAAATAAAAAATAAATAGATCTAAAATCATAATTTAATTAAAATAAATCATGATCATGCAAGACTACGTATATAACTATTCTATTTTACAACTAGTCATGCATATTGAAGAACTTAGATCTATATTATTTAATTTTATTTTTTTTGATTTTAGATCTAATCACATATCATGTGATATATAAAATCATCTAATTTTTAAATCAAAATAAATTAAAAATTAGATCTAAATAATTTAGAGAACCTGGCTCTGATACTTGTTGAAGGGGAAATCCTGATTTCCCGAATCAGGTTCGTTCAGATCTGATCGGATCAAGAGAGATATTTCAAAAAATTTTCTCATGCATCTAGATCAGATCTGAGATATTTTAATCTAATTTTATAGATCTAATGAATAAAATAAAAATTAAATCTAATTTAATTAATACCTTGATGTCGTGTAATCTAATTACCCTTTGATGATCTTGCTGATTGCCTGAGATTCTGGATCTAGCCATGCAAGTGCCTGGTCTCTACCAGTATCCACTTAGGCTAGATCTAGAGATCCTTTTCTTCTTTATAACTTCTCCAAAAATTAAATCTGAATCTAATTTGGAGGATCTTCAAAACTCCTTATGAAGATCAGCAGTCGTCTCTGCAGTAGTGCTGCCTTCTTCCTTTCTTGTCAGCTTTTCTTGTTTGGGTCTCACCAAACTGGAGCCTAACTTTTCTTGAGTGTGGAGAGGAGAGAGAGGATTAGAAGATGGCATAGAGGAGGGAGAGGGGAAGCCTTGGCATGTGGGCTAAGAGGAACTCACAAAAAGTTGGACGTAGATAGGGTTTATTTATAGACCCTACTGCACCATGCGGTGCCACATCATCCCGATCAATCGCATTACTTCGTACAATCAGATCTAAATCTGGTTGGTGGGATGATATCACCTGATCTAATCAGATGAGAGCCTCACTAATTCATCCTTAGATGGTGCCTAAGACTGGTCAAAGTTTATGGCTAGGGGTCACCTAAGTAGAATCCAACAAGCAACCTAGAGTCCCATCCGTATGGGACTCTAGGCGTCCCTATCCATGGGCGCATGCCTCCCTAGGTGTGCAGCCCCATCTTTCCAAATTTCAGTAAGGGGACAAGCTCCTATCTGCTCTCCAATAAGTACAAGACACATAGGCAGATATCCAAGGGTCAAATGTCAACATTTGACCAAAGTCAAAGGACAAGAATTAGCACATGATGGAAAATGGTAGGTGTTATCTCAAATTTATCTCATAAATTAAGATAATTCTTTTTTGATCTGGACAAGCTCTAGTCAGATCGAGTAAAGGTACTTGAGTGAGCACAAACTCATTTGGCTCAGTCGAGACAACTTTTAATGATAATAAAAGAAGAACGTAAGGTTCAATCGTGTGCTAGCACGATTTTCTTAAACCTAATTGAATCTAATTCAAATCAATTAAATTAGGTTAGTCCAATTGATAATATCCAGATCTAAATCCTTATTTGTGTGACCCAGTTAGGTTCAATTCTATATGGTAATGGGATATGTTGTGATCTCCATCGTCGACATCATCGAAACTCTTTTCGATGGATCAGAACTCTTCTAATTCAGATAACTAGAATGATCGATCATCTAAATTATTCTAATTGCTTCCAAAATCTACCAATGACATCTAGCAGTATATGGTGGCAACCCATCAAAATTGAAAATGAATCTTTTGATGCAGCTACTTGTGTGATTAAGTTCTTCTATCTTGAGTTCCGATCAGATTAGGATTAAGGTGAACTCGTCAAACCCTAATTTCTATCATATGATTTAATCATTCGATTCAAGTCCGATGTGAAAACCTTAATAGAAACTCTTTCTATTATTTCACTCCGCCATGGCTATGGGCTTATGGATTTGATTCTCATGATGATCATAGGACTGCTCCTCATCCACCGAGGTAGATAGATTCTCTCTTGGTGCAATCCAATTCCTATAATGAACATGTTATAGCCAACATAAACCTCAGGATTCTGAATGGCTAGGAGATCGAGTCATGATGTAGTCAAACTATAACACCCTCAAGGTGAACTGCCGATGCACCTCAGATCGAAGAACCAGATACACCACTACAACTTTAAGTCAGTCATTGATGAGAAGGTAGACTTCCTTATGATTGCTCGAGGTGGTCACGCTCAGTGCCCTCGTTCTCTAACGAGTACCTATACTCTCGCTCTGGTGTCTCTACACCGTAGACTCAAGACTCATCTACTATGAAGAAGCGATTGTATACCAACCTTCCGGATCAATCACCATCCTCATGATGATCCTACGGTCAGGAGTATTTTATGAGTTAATAAATGAAAATTCATGTCTTAAATTTTCAACTCTTGAAAATATGAATTATCATTACCATTAACTTAAGGGATGTATCACAGACACTAAATACATATTTATGATAGAAAATAATCTATTTTATTATTTATAGTCAAAATTATAATTTTGCTCCTAGAAGTGTATTACAAGTGTCAGCCAATTCTGGGTTCTAGGGCACACAAATCTAACACAAACCAAGTTAAGGAATCTAAGATTAACATGCTAGTGTATAAATATGAGCTTTCTAAAATGGAATTCACTGAATCAATCACAAAAATGTTCACTTATTTCATTGATATAACTAATGGTCAAAAAAGTCTTGGAAAGATTTACTCTAATAGTGATTTGGTAAGAAAAAATTTAGATTTTTATCGAAGTCATGGGATGCAAAGATCACTGTAATTCAAGATGCTAGAGACTTAAATAAGCTACCCTTGGAAGAGTTGATTAGATCGCTGATGATCCATGAAATTACCATGAAGTAGCATAATGAAGATGAAGGAAAAAAGAAGAGGACCATTGCCCTCAAATCTGTTGCAATTCATGAAGAAGAAGATGAGTCAACAAACGAAGATGAAGAAGATGAGGACATAGCATTGATTACAAGAAAGTTTAAGAAATTTATAAGAAGAAGAAAGCAAGGCTTCAAGAAAAATTCCTTCCATAGAGGTGAAACAAGTATGGACAAGGATAATGAAAGGGAATTGCCTTTATGCTTTGAGTGCAAGAAACCTGGATACTTCAAGGCAGACTATCCCAACTTGAAGAAAAGCTTTAAGAAGATCAAGAAGGAAGCAATGATTGCTATGTGGAGCGATGTGACGAATCTAGCTCTGATGAAGAATCTGAAGATGTCGTAAACTTATGTTTCATGGCATAAGAGAATGAGATAAACTCAAAATTCACTCAAGAATATTTCTTTGATGAATTACAAGATGCCTTTTACGATCTAATGAAAGAATTTAGAAAGATTTCTAGTAAAAATAAAAATTTAAAAATAATGTGCGATAACTTATCCAAAGAAAAAGAAGAAATTCAATAAAGAAATAAGGTTTTGACAGAGGAAAATGATTCCTTGAAAAAAAAAGTTAAAATGCTAAAATAATGGGTTGATAAGTTCACATGTAGTTCTAAAAAGTTAAAAACGATTCTAAATAACCAAAAAGCAGTTTATGATAAAGTTGGAATAGGTTATGTTGGGGATAAATCCCGCTCCTGCCGAAGCCCGGCCCGATGCTCGGCCCAATGCAACCAGTAGCCGCTGAAGAGCTTTAGCGCCAGGTGCCAGGCCGAGCCCCTACCACGGCCGAACTGCCTAGAGGCCGAACTCCCCTGCACCAAGGTCCGGGCCGAACTACCTAGCTGCCGAACTCCCCCAGCGCCAGGCTCCGGGCCGAACTCCCACCGCCAGCCGAACTCTCCTACAAGTCCGAACCCATTCGGACCCCACGGCCGAACTCCTTCGGACCGACTTCAGGCGAGCCCAAGTGGCCGAACTCCTTCGGACCGACTTCAGGCGAGCCCAAGTGGCCGAACCCCTTCGGACCGACCCTAGGCGACCGAACTCCTCAGCGAGCCCTGGCCGAACCAACTAGCAACCGAAGTCCTTCAACTGGCCAGCCGAGCTTCTTCGGGCCTCTCAGCGGTCGAACTCCTCGGCAATCGTCCCGCGGCCGAACTCTACAGATGGCCGACCCTTCAGCCAGACGAACACCCCCAGCTTCCCCTTCGGCCGAACTTTGTTACAAGTCCGAACTCCTCTGGACGAACTGTCGCCTGCAGCAAGACCGGACGGCGCCTTCCTCTCCGTACCGAACTCCGTGCGGCCCACGACTCGCCAGTATGGCTCCCACGATCCATCGGATGACGCCTTCCTCTCCGTACCAGACTCCATGCGGCCCACGACGTGCCAGTATGGCTCCCACGATCCACCAGACGACGCCGTCCTCTCCGTACCGGACTCCATGCGGCCCACGACTCGCCAGTATGGCTCCCACGATCCACCGGACGACGCCTTCCTCTCCGTACCGAACTCCATGCTGCCCGACGACTCTCTGCCAGACGGCACAGCCGTCACCATCAACTAAGCTCCGCTATAAAAGGACCCCTCCCGACATACTGAGGCTAAGCTCTCTGAACTCTCGACTCTCTAAGCTCTCCTCCACATCTCTAAGCTCCGGAACTCATTCCGAGCACTCCATTACTGTTGGCCGGAAACTAACTTGACCGTCAGAGGGTCCTGCCGGAGCCACCACCCCACCGGTTCCGGACGGGACTTCGTTTTGCAGGTCCCCGGCGGCGACCTCAGCGGCCTCGATTTCGGCAACCTCCGGCGAGGATGGATTTCTGCACCAACAGGTTATAATCCTAACAAGAAATAAAAATTCTTAAAGAATCTCTACACTCACTCAACATCATCATGTTCCTCTTCAAACATTACTTGTTTCTGCTGTGGTAAGCTAGGACATAAAGCATATGCATGCAATTCAAGAAAAATTAATGAAAATTTAGTTAAGAAAGTTTGGATTCCGAAGGAAACCGCAAATGCTAACCCAAAAGGATCCAAGAAGACTTAGGTACCTGAATTAGTCACATAATTATTTTGCAGGAATGTCTTGCAGTAAATAAAAATGAACGAGCTTGGTATCTAGATAGCAGCTGTTCAAGACATATGATGGGTGACAAAAAATAATTCATCATCCTTGAGAAAAAGAATGGTAGATTGGTAACCTTTGGTGACAATGGAAAAGGGAGAATCATTGGTATTGGTAAAATCAAACCCACTTCCTTCACCTACGTTGAGAATGTTTTTCTTGTCGATAATTTAAAGCATAACTTACTAAGCATTAGTCAATTATGTGACAAAGATTTCAAAGTTACTTTTGAATCATCTTTATGCATAGTCACTAGTCCCTTTGATAATAATATCATGTTTATTGGACAAAGATGTGAAAATATCTGCATGGTTGATCTCGATGAGATAGCCATGAAGAGTGGCCAATGTCTTGTTACTAAAAATACTAAAATCAAAGAAACTACTTGGCTGTGGCATCACAGATTAGGACAGGCTAGCATGCACACTTTATTAAAATTTGTTGCTAAAGATTTAGTTAAAGGTTTACCTAAATTGAATTTTGAAAATTACCATATTTGTGATACATGTCAACTTGGTAAACAAACTAGGGGGAGTTTCAAATCCAAAAATATTATTTCAACCACTAGACCTCTAGAATTAATTCACGTGGACTTATTTGGACCTACTGGGTGAAGAAAACCTAGCAGGGTTATGAGCATGCTATTCAAAACTTTTTCAAAATATATAGCAGTGGAAGCAAAATTAATCTACATTAATTCTACGCATGCTATGATCTAATCATAAAATCCTACTCAGGATCTTTGACATATTAATATGAAACAAAAAAATAAAATACATTCGATCAACAAATCATATTTGCTGATTGATCTATGTTCAGAATATAGTACCTATGCATGGCAGATGAACTCTGCAATCTAAATCCATCAGAAGATGCTTTCCTATCATGCTATAGCTGCACATGTGTCCGACCTTTATGGTGAGTCCACACGGAGCCCCTGATCCTAATCAGCCCCTCCAGATTGCTAGCTCCTCATCGGGGTCTTCGACAGTCAATCTCTATCGATCCGATCGACGATCTGCTTCCAGATCTCTCGGATGCTCTAAAAGGCTAGAAAATGATCAGTGGAGGTTGACGAGGTGGTGATGAAAAATCAATGAAGATCTGGCACTCATAATGCTAAATCTCTCCACCCTAAACCAAGAGTTCCAACTCTAGGATTCTGCACTCACCTGTAAGGATCTTGACCCTCTCCTCCCTTCAGAAAACCTCATTCCAAAAGAGATCGACCCTCTCTAATTTTTGTCTCATAGAAATCCCTCATGAAAACTCTCTCACATTCACAATGTGCGTGGAGAAAAAGAATAGGTCAAAGTACGATGGTGCAGCGAGATTTGATTCAAAAATCACAAACCATTTGGCTTGGTCTGAATTGGTTTCATCCAAATCAATTTATCTGGACCCAATCAGATTGGGTTAAATCCAACCAAATTAGGCTTAACCCAAATTAATAAACTTCTAATCAAATTAAAAATTAATTAGGTCCATACCCTGATCATAGCAGGGTCAAATCTTCCATAGCGATTAGATCATCATACGATCTAATCAGGTCAAACTTAATTAAATCAAATTCAATTTGACTTGATCAATTCCTCATCGCTCAATCAAATTAAGCTAATTAGCAATTTAATTTCTAATTAATTCTTCAATAATAACTGAGTCTCAATCCAGTGGGACATCCAGTCATGATTAGCCACCAGATCAGGTAGGAAACTCCAATTATGTGTGACTCCATATGTTCAAATCCTAAGCCAGTAGCACCAAAACTAATTTTCTGTACCAATCGATGTGACCATCTAGCAATGATACCCAACATTCGGATAGGTCAAATAGTCACAATGCAACATCGATGAACCTATGGCATATGGTTACCGTATAATTCATCCCCTTAACCATGATGCTCATAGGATGATCTAGGATTAACTGCCAATCCTAAAAATTCATCCACATTGTATTTTAAAATTCAGCATCCATCATAAAGACTACCTCGATCGAGAATTTGGTAAATTAAAATACAGCGATGCACTTGCTTTAACACTTAAAGGGGTCAAACCCATCTTGACTTACGCACGGACAAGCCAAGTACTTGACTGCACCTGGTAGCCTTCTATCACTGAATTAGAAATTCATGTAGTTCGATACCTAAGTACAGTGAGTTGCTTGCAAGTCACCATAATGATCTCAGGTCTAACGGATACATATACCCATATTCTTCATGAGCAATCTTGGTAGAAGAAAACTCTATAGTTGGATCACGATCGGTGAAATGTATCTCTTTATTTTACCTGCACGCCATAACAGCATCACCATGCTTCTTGGTTAAGAGGACAACCAATACTTATGGCACACAACAACCTACTCTTGATTAACATTGTCGTCCTAAGTAACAATAAATCATTTGATCGCAATCAGTTTAAGGACTAAACGACAAATCCATCTTTGTCGAATCTAAATAGTCGTAAGGACTTCATCACAGAGAGTTAATTACAAGAAGATGCACAAAGTGATAAAATTGTAAGAATAACAATTTTATTCAATTAAAATTCAAGTATAAATTATATTTAGCTCAACCATCTGTAATCTAAATGATTGGCTTTAGGATATATTTTTCAACAACTCCCACTTAGACTAAAGCCACTCAGAATAGTATCGAATACCTATCTTCCATCTGTGATTATCGAACTCTTTGATTCTGAGAGCTTTAGTAAATTGGTCGACCACATTCTTCTTTCCATCGATCTTCTAAAGCTCGATGTTACCTCACTCTATGATTTCTTGTACAAGATGATAGCGATGCGAAATGTGTTTGGTGCGTTGATGTGCCTTCGGCTTCTTCGCTTGAGCTATGGCTCCAGTGTTGTCACAGTAAAGTAGAACCAGACCATCCAAGAAGGATGCCACTCCCAGCTCATCGATGAACTTCTACAATCGCACAGCTTCCTTTGTAGCATCAGATTTCGTGACATACTCTACCTCACACATAGAATCGACCATAGTGTGCTGCTTGAAACTTTTCTAACAGACCGCTCCACCGTTTGGGGTAAACACATAACCTGACATACTCTTACTGTCATCATGATCTGACTAAAAACTAGAATCAGTATATCCCATAAATTTCAAGTTAGTATCTCCATAGATGAGCCACTAGTCCTTGGTATTTCTTAAATACTTTGGGATTGTCTTCACAACCTTCCAGTGATTCTCACCTGGATTAGACTGGTATCTACTTACTACCCCTAGTGAGTATGCCACTTCTGGTCTCGTACACATCATGACATACATAATAAAATCCACTACTGAAGCATATGGTATTCTACTCATATGTTCTCTTTCTTATGGAGTTGTCAGACAATCCCTCTTTGAGAGAAAAATTTCATGGCCTATCGGGAGATAGCCCTTCTTGAAATTCTCCATACTGAATCTCTTCAATATGGTATCAATATATATGGACTGAGATAATCCAAGCAACCTTTTAGATCTATCCCTATAGATCTTTATCCCTAGGATGTAGGAAACTTCTTCCAAGTCCTTCATAAAGAATTGCGACAACAGCCAAACCTTTATTCCCTATAATGCAGGGATGTCATTTCCAATTAAGAGAATATCATCCACATGCCATATAAGAAACATAACTACTAAACCGTTAGTTCATTTATACACGTAGGATTTCTCTCCATTCTTAACAAAGCTATATATTTTGATCATCTTATCAAAATGCATATTTCAACTCTAAGATGCCTGCTTCAATCTATAGATAGATCTCTAAAGCTTGCACATCTTGGACTCATCTGTGAATGTGAACCCCTCAGGCTGTATCATATACACCTCTTCATCTAGCTCTCCATTAAGAAAAGCTATCTTCATATCCATTTGCCAGATCTCATAGTCTAAGTATGCTGCTATCGCAAGCATAATCTGAATGGACTTGACATTGCCACTAGAGAAAACGTCGTCATAGTTAATACCATAATGCTGACGATATCCCTTAGCAACCATACACGCCTTATAGGTTTCCACCTTCGTATCTGTGCTCTTTTTTCTTTTAAAACTCTACTTAGACCCAATGGATTTTACCCCTTCAGGTGGATCAACCAATGTCCATACACTATTGGCCTTCATGGATTTCATTTCGGACTTCATGACTTCTAGCCATTTATCAGAGTCAAACCTCTGCATGGCATCCATGTAGGTGATCAGATCCTCGTTCTCATTGAGTTCAACAGGATCACTATCCCAGACCAAAAAATCATAATATCTATCCGATTGATGCAATACTCTACCAGATCTCCTCAAGGGTGCCTCTACAATGAGCTTTGGGTTTGATCTTATCAAATTTAGTTCTGTAGATTCATTAGAATGTATCAATTCTTCTACCTATCAAACTTCACAAAGCTCAACATCAGAGGCAGTTATTCCTTCCATAAGAAACCTTTTTTTCAAAAAGACTGCCCTATTGCTGATGAATATCTTTTGCTTTCAGCAAGGTAAAACTAATAAGCCCTAGTTTTCTTAGGGTATCCTATGAATCAAACTTAAGTCCAAGATTTTTTGGCTGTAACCATTTTACATAAGTTGGACATCCCCAAACCCTAAGGTGAGCAAGTGTTGGCTTACGACCAGTCCATATCTCATATAGAGTCTTTACAACAGACTTGCTCAGAACATTGTTCAAAATAAAACAAGCAGTCTCAAGTGCATACCCTCAAAATGAAATTGGCAGACTTACAAATACCATCATGGATCGAATCATGTCCAATAGGATCCGATTCCTTCTTTTGGATGTACCATTATGCTGTGGTGTTCTAGGAGGGATCCATTATAAGAGAATCCCATTCTCTCTTAGATATGTCAGAAATTCATTGAAAAGGTATTCACCTTCTCGATTGGATCGAAGAGTTTTAATACTCTTTTCAAGTTACTTTTCTATCTCATTTCGATATCATTTGAATATTTCAAATGAATCAGATGTACTCTTTATAAGATAGACGTACTCATACCTAGATAGGTCATCAATAAACGTAATGAAGTAGTAGAGCCCACCTCTAACACATGTGCTCATAGGTCAACATACATCAATATGTACTGGACCCAAAAGATCAGTGGCCTGTTCATCCTTTCTAGTAAAAGGTGATTTGATCATCTTACCAAGAAGACATGACTCATAGGTATTCAATGATTCATAATCATTGATGTTAAGGATTGCAAGGTTTGCCATGCTACTTTCAAAAAGTGTTTCAAAAATAGCAATGATGCAATAAAAAATAATTAATCTAATTAATTATCTACTGATCATATCAGATTATTTAACTCTACACATTAGGATCTAAACATAATATGCATGCATACATCAATAGATCTAAAAATAAAACTATGTAATAAACTATTTACTACATCTACGTGTTCAGAACATAATACCTTTTTGTGGGTAGTTGATCACCATAATCTAAGTCTACTAGATAATGCTCTGGTATCACGTTATAGCCGCACACATGTCCGACCTCTACGGTTGGTCCACACAGAGCTCCTGATCCCGATCAGCCCCACTGGAGTGCTAGCTCCTCGTCGGAGCCTTCGATGGCTGTTCATGATCAATCCGATCGATCATATATTTTCTGATTTTCTAAATATTTTAAATAATTAGAACATAAATATTGGAGGATGATGAAGATTTGTTTCAAATTTGGTGATGATCCGATGCTCACAGCACTCGATCTCTCCACCCGAACCCAGATTCCCAAATCTAGGATTTCACTTAGCCCAAAAACCTTGACACACTAAAAATCCTACCATGCCCTCTTTGTGTAGAGTTTTTCTATAAAATGAGTATTCATGGAAACATAACTTTTAGATCTATAATCCCTATTTAGATCATATCTAAAAATAGGATATCCTTAGAGGTGAAAATCATAAGAGAAGAGAGGCATAAAGGAAAAGAAAAGTGCTGCAGGATCCTATTCACCTTCACTTCAAGATTTTTTTCGCTCAGAACTGATGCCCAAATACTCTAAAATTTTTACCACATAATGATACTCCTTCTCCTACATGCACAAAAATTCTCATAATTTATTAATGTGAATACCATGGGAAAACCACATGAAAAATGATAAGGGTCAAGTGGTTGAGAGGTTTTAACCACTCACTTGATTTCAAAAATCAAATAAGCCACTTATCCTTATCCAACGCCCCCTTCCTTGTGTTTAACATGGAGAAGGACTCTCCTTCTATGTGCATATTTTTATTTCTCAAAAAGTATTTGAGAAACAAAAGGGAGGGCGTGGGAAGCAAAGTGGAAAAGTCAAAAATGATGGGCGCGTGGCAGAATTTGAATTCAAACTTCATTCTTGGTCCTAATTGATTTCAACCAAACTAATTAATTTAGACCTCATTAAATTAGGTTAAATTCAACCAAATTAGGCTTAGCCTAATCTAATAAAATTTTAATTAAATTAGAAATTAATTAGATCTACGTCTTGATCAAATCAGGGTCAAAACTCTCATAGCGATTAGGTCATCTCATGACCTAATCGGGTCAAATCCAATCGAATCAAATTCAATCAAACTTGATCGAATCCTCATCACTAAATTAAATTGAGCTAATCAGCAATCAAATTGCTAATTAATCCTCTAAAAAATATCTAAGTTCAAATCGAATGGATTACTGGACAATAGAGTCCTATCAACATGAAACTCTTGAAGAGTCCTAAATCAGTGAGACTCTTAAATCCAGTATCCCAAACGAATCAAACTCACGATCATAGAGTTGCAGACTAGTGAAACTCTTGATTAGAGAGTTCTAGATCAGTAGGACTTAGAGTTTCAGTCCAGTAGGACTCTTGATCACAGAGTCTCAGTCTAATGGAACTCTTGACTACAATGTCCTAGATTACCAGGACTCATGATCAGAGAGTCTTAGACAAATAAGACTCATAGTCCCAGTCCAGTAGGACTCTTGATCATAGAGTTCCAGTCCAGTAAGACTTTTGATCATAGAGTCCTAGACTAATGAGACTCTTGATCAGCCATCAGATCAGGTAGGAACTCCTAATGTGTGTGACCCCGTAGGTCCGAACCTAAGCTGGTAGCATAGAAACCAATTTCTATAGCAATCGAAGTGACCATCTAGCAATGGTACCTAATATCTAGATAGATCAAATAATCATAATCATAATATTTAGAACCTATGCAAATATGATTACCGTATAATTCATCCCTATGACCTTCGTGTAATAGATGACTCAGGGTTAGATTGTCAATCCTAGAAAATACATTCATGTCGTGTCTCAAAACAATTAGTCCCATGACTCCTCAATAAGACTACCCTGGCCAAGGTTTTGCTAAATTGAAACACAATTGAATATAGCTCCTGAAATCAGGAGTGGTCAATCCGATCTTGATACACGCACTGACTCCATAAGTACTTGACTGTGCCCAGAAACCTTCCATCACTAAATTAGAAATTTAAATAGTCCGGCACTAAAATATAGTGAGTTGTTTGAAAGTCACCATGGTGATCTCAAGTCAGAGGGACATTTATACCCATATTCCATTGAAGCTAATCTTGACAGGAGAAAAGCTCTGGAGTTGGTCGCGTTCAATGCAGATGTACCCATACATCTCACTTGCATGCCATATCAGTATCTCAACACTCCTTGGTTATGAGGACAACCAACCTATATGGCACACAATGATCTATACTTGATAAACATTGTCATCCTAAGTAACAACATATCATTTGATCATGAACTATTTAAGGACTAAATGACAAATCCTTCTTTGCTGAATCTAGATGGTCCTAAAGACTTCATCACAACACAAGAGTTTATTAGAAGATAATAAAATTTATGATGAAAAATGTCAAAATAACTTTTATTAATTTATAATTCATATACAATTATAAATATATGGTCCAACCGTCAATAGAATTTGTATTCCAGGAGGGGTCCATTATGAGAGAATCGCATTCTCTCCTAGATATGTCAGAAACTCATTGAAAAGGTATTCACCTCCTCGATCGGATCAAAGAGTTTTAATACTCTTTTCAAGTTACTTTTCTACCTCATTTCGATATCATTTGAATATTTCAAATGAATCAGATTTACTCTTCATAAGATAGACGTACTCATACCTAAATAGGTCGTCAGTAAACGTAATGAAGTAGTAGAGCCCATCTCTAACACATGTGCTCATAGGTCTACATATATCAATATGTACTAGACCCAGAAGATCAGTGGCCTGTTCATCCTTTCCAGTAAAAGTTAATTTGATCATCTTACTAAGAAGACATGACTCATAAATATTCAATGATTCATAATCATTGATATCAAGGATATGCTCCTTGACTAACCTGTTGATCCTATTCTTATTTATATGACCTAGCCGACGGTGCCAAAGATAAACATCGATAATATTATCTAGTTTTGGGCATTTATTAGAGGTGTACATTATACTAATAGACTATGATAAAACATAAATATTATTTCTTAATTATCCTTGCATTACTATAATACCATTCATAATGATATCATAATAATTTCTTTTTATTGACAAACAATAACCATCCTAGGTCGAAAGCCCAATAGATATTATGTTCATATAAAAGATGGACAATAGTGACAATCATTTTAAATAATATTATTATTTTTGAAAAATAGCTCAAGAGTTTTCAATGCTAGAACTGGAACTTTACTTCTATCTCCAACATTAAGAAATCAATCGCCATTCTCAAACTTTCTACCAATTTAAAGTCCATGCAATGAATTGCATACATGAATCAGACTTTCTGTTTCTAATACTTAGGTAGATGTATCACATATGGAGAAATTATAAGGTATTATCATATAATAGTCTTGATCAGCAACTAGTTGCTGATTTCTCTTATTCAGCCTATTTGGATCAAGAGGATAATTCCTCTTCGGATCTGCCTGATTAGGGTCATTACTAGACTCCTCATTCTTAGGTCCTAAATGCTTGTCACTATCCAATAGTGAATGGAGCGGACTTACACTAGCTATTTTATTTATCTGAAAGAAAAGTATGAAATCTTATTAGTACTTAAATTAATTAATCCTAAAGACTTGGACTTTAGTCTAAAGGTCCTTTCACTATTTTTAAATAAATCGATAACCTCTACCTCCAATTCAAGGAATTACACTAACTCCTAAGTGGGTACTGAAATCCACATAGACTACAAACGGGCCTGAGGAAAGCTCTGGCTAATCCACGTGCATCTATAGGTAGGTTTACCATCAATTATTTCTCTAAATAATTTTTAGTAATTAGGTTTTACCCTAAAAGCCAATTCAGTAGGCTATGGCCTCCACTAAAAAGATCTAGTTAGATCCAACCATTAACATGATTGACTTCGGTGCATCAAACCAATGATAATCAGGTCCGAGGAAAGCTCTGGCTAACCTGATCATCATTAAGAGAGTGTAACCTAATCATCATATGATGGATGGTAATTCTAAAATTTAGATGAACACCAGGCGTAAGGCACCTCCAATGTCTACCCAAAAAATTGGACTCATTACTATTCACCTTAATGGAAGGCTATGATTCGGTTATCCCCATAACCTTATCATTTTAAGGACCTAATAATTTAGAGAATTTAATTTACTTATGATTTGAGATAAAAAGGACACGGACCATATTTCTTCCATTGACTTCACCAAGTCAAATTCTCCCACTGACTTCATCAAGTCAATTGATGAGGACTAGGATCAATTTCGGTCCATGGACACCTTATTCAGTCTTACTAAAGTGAAATCAGTCGAACTAATTCGTAGTGACATGGGTCAGCTCGAATCACTAAGTGATCTAATCAAATCCTAATCAACCATGTCGACTAGGTAAGTGAGATCAGTGGAAGGGATATGCCATTAACTCATCAAAGATCGAATCAGTACGAGTAGCTCCCAATTAAAAACCACAAGTCTAAACTACCAAACTTACCTTAGACACCAATCAGTTAACTAGGTTTAATCAGATCAACCTAGTAATTTCGGACTAGACCGCTTAGCCATGAATTAAGTCCATCTTGGTCTTCCTAAAGACATGGACTTATTCAACTACAACTATTGAAGTTGAGTCTAGAGTGTTCTTAACCTAATCTAGGTCAACACTTGGTCAGATTTGATCAACTACTCTAGATTAATCCATTCTTTAACTAATCTTAGGTCTAACCCAATTAATAGACCTAATTCATCTAACTCTTTAACCCATAGTATTATGCAATTGTCTTAGGTCTTTAATTCACAATTCTAGACCTAACTAGACAACACTTAATTCTTTTAATTAAGTTTTGGGCTGATGGGTTGGGATTCCACATTTCAAAAATAATTTTTAGTTTTGAAAGATTCTTTACAACATAGTGCTATTTCATCAAATAAGTCGACTCATTTCAAAAATGGATTAGCTTATTTCACAAGCAAGCACTAATTGTAGGTTAGAATACTTAAAAATAGCCATTGAATAGCTTCAACCAGCTTCTCAGTCGAGCTGGCTTGGATTCTATCCAAGCTGGCCCAAGTAGACATCGAGTCAGCTCGTCACGTGAGATAGCCAGCTCGAGCAAAAGCCCGCAAGCTTTCATTCCGTCATGCTAGCTCAAATCCTATCCAAGCCAGCCCGAGTAGACGTCGAGTCAGCCCATCACCTGAGATAGCCAACTCGAATAGATGCCTCGAAGGCCATCTTTTAGTCGAGCTAGCTTGGATCCCATCTGAGCTGGCCTGAATAGAAGTCGAGTCAGCTCGGTTCTTGATCGAGTCGGCCCGAACAGAAGGCCATAAAGCAATTTCAAGCTGGCATGCTAGTCTGTTAGATCCTGGTATCACTCTGATACCAAATATTGGCGCATCACCATGGCATCACCTAGTTCTGAAACCATATTGCGGAAGCCCTTGATCTTTAGCATGGACCTGAGGAGACCTTTGACATTCTCTAGAGGCAGCAAACCACCAATCTACCAATCTAGATCTATGATGGGGCGCCTCCCTCCTTGGGCTTGAGGGAGGCACCCTCCTTAGGATGGCAACTCTAGAGAAGAGAGAAGAAAAATTGAGGGAGAAAAGATCTGTATTGCTTGCATCAATGAAAATCCTAATACATCCTATGTACTTATACATAGCTATTAGGCTCGACCAAAAACTTTCCTAACTAACCTAATACATGAAAGCACTCACCGAGCCCATCTACATATATCCCACATATTCTCATCCCCTAGATATAAACCTAATCCATACATGAGTTATTCCCCTTAAGATCTTGTTGGACCAGGCCTTAAGACCCTTGGATTAAACCTAATCCAAAACCAAATAGAAAACCTCGTATGTTCTATACGCCACCCATTAAACCGGCTCACTCAGAAGTCGAGCTGACTCGACTACATAACACTCGAACATCATCTTCTTTTTTCCTGAGATAGCCAGCTCGGGGCACAGCCAAGATGGCTCAATCTCAGCCCGAGCCGACTCGGCTGCATATCCAAGCCAGCTCACCTATGTGTCAACCCCTTGTCCTGGCTGATTCTTCTCCTTGGCTTTGGTCCTTTGCTCCACCTTATGTCCTAGATCTCCAAAGCACCTACTAAGCCCCTCAAGATTCTCACACCTATTCTCAAGCCCCGTGCAGGGCTACACACCGCCTTCACCTAAGACAACTTCTATCCTAGTCCTACGACTCACATCCATCCTAGACTCTCAGAGCCAATATCCTGACTCCTCCTATGGCCTCTCAAGACTTGGGAGCACTATAAATCCTAATAGTCTCCACCTTGATGGCCCAAACCTTGGCAAATCCCTAGCAATGCCCTCCTGTATGATCCTATTGTCGCTGCACACCCTGATAGCATCTTGTGTAAACATTGCCTCTGCCAGTCCTCTTCAACTGCTGTGCACCCTTGAGGCCTTTGGAATTATCGCCTCCACTACTAAAGACCTTGGCTTGCACCACCCTAGAATTGTAGGAATCCATTTTGCTTGGCAGCTGCATCAATTATCTTAGACTTTTCTTGAGATCCTGCAATGTTTCTATACCGACACTCACTACATATCCTGACACGATCTCATTAGAACTTCATCAGTCTTTCCTGCATGTGCCCCTCCACTTGGAATTGTAAATCTCCAATGTTGGTGCTAGGATATTGGTCCTCCTGCACTCCTTCACTTTGAACTCATGTCACATCTCCATCGGTGAAGCTACCTCTGCTCAGTGATCCACCTAAAATCGAAGTCCACCTGATGCCATAAAAGATTCTAACTCTATAACTGAGTCACCTAAGGCCAACCTATTAGATATATGTGCCCTAGGAGCCAGAATTGACTGACACTTATAATACACTTCTAGGAGCAAAATTGTAATTTTGACTATAATCAATAAAATGGGTTATTTTCTATCACATACGTGTATTTAGTGTCTGTGATACATCCTTTGAGTTAATGTAATGATAATTCGTATTTTCAAGAGTTGAAAATTTAAGACATGAATAATCATTATTAACTCATAAAATGCTCCCAACCATAGGATCATCATGAGGATGGTGATAAACCTAGAAGGTTGGTGTATAATCGCTTCTCTTTAGTAGATGAGTCTTGAGTCTACGGTGTGGAGACACCAGAGCGAGAGTACAGATACTCGTTAGAGAACGAGGGCACTGAGCGTGACCACCTTGAGTAGTCATTAGGAAGTCTACCTTCTCATCAATGACTGACTCGATGCTGTAGTGGTGTGTCTGGTTCTTTAACCTAAGATGCATCAACAGTTCACCTTGAGGGTGTTATAGTTTGACTACACCATTACTCGGTCTCCTAGCCATATGGAACCCTGAGGTGTATATTGGCTATAGCATGTTCAATGTAGGAACTGGATAGCATAAAGATGGAATCTATCTACCTCGGTGGTAGAGAAGTAGCCCTATGATGATCATGAGAATCAAGTCCAGAAGTCCATGACCATGGCAGAGTGAAATAATAGAAAGAGTTTCTATTTAGATTTTCACATCGGACTTGAAATCGAATGATTACATCATATGACAGAGACTAGGGTTTGACGAGTTCACCTTAACCCTAATCTGATCGGGGCTCAAGATAGAAGAACTTAATCACATAGGTAGCTGCACCAAGATGTTCGCATTCAGCTCTAATGGATTGCCACCATATACTGCTAGGTGTCACTGGTGGATTTTGGGAGCAATTAGAATGATTTAGATGATCGATCATTCTAGTTGTTCGAATCAGAAGAGTTCTGGTCCATCGAAAGGAGTTTCAATGATGTCGATGATAGAGATCATGACATATCCCATTACCATACAGAACTGAATCTAACTGGGTCACACAAACAAGAGTTTGAATCTGGTGATCATCAATTGAACTGATCTAGTTCAATTGATCTAAATGAGATTGAGTTAGGTTCAAGGAAATCGTGCTAGCACTCAATTGAACCTAACGTTCTTCTTTTGCTATCCACAAATAAGTTGTCCTGACTGAGCCAAAGAAGTTTGTGCTCAATCAGAGGCCTTCATATGGTCTGACTGGAGGTTGTCCAAGTCAGAAAAGGTTGTCTTATTTTGTAAGACATTACCTGCCATTTTTGGTCACCTGCCATTTCTTGTTCTTTGACTTTGGTCAAAAGTCTACCTTTGACTGGTCAAATGTTGACCATTGATACTTTGACTTTTGTCCATGTGTCATGCACCTATTGGAGAGCTGGTGGGGGCCTATCCTTCTGCTAGAACCTAGCAAGAAAGAGGGTGCACGCCACCCTTGGAATGTGCCCAAGCTGGAGGCGCCCAGGAGTCCCTGTGGGATAGGAACTCCATCTCCTTTTTGGATTCCAATTAGAGTTCTCCTAAGAACCAACTTTGACTGGTCTTAGGCACCCTCTAAGGAGGAATCCATGGGACTCTATTCCCACCAATCAGATTTAGATCTGATTTCATAAAGAGTTGTGATTGGTTGGGAAGAAGAGGAGTTGGATCATGCTTAGTCTATAAATAAGACCCTGCACCCAACTCAAAGATAGATCTGAATCAAAATTTCCCACGCCCAAGGCTGCCTCTCCCCTCTTCCTCCATGCCAAACCCACCTTCTCCCTCTCCTCTCCACATCCAAAAGAGTTTTGGAGCTTGGTTGGTGCGATCCAGACAAGAGAAAGGCGAGTGAAAGCTAGAAGGTTGTGCTACTACAAAAGACGACTGCTGATCTTCAAAAGGAGTTTTGAAGATCCTCCAGATCAGATTCAGATCTAATTTTTGAAGACGTGATAGAGAAGAAGACGATCTCCAGATCCAGCCCGAGTGGATATCGGTAGAGACCAGGCACTTGCATGGCTAGATCCAGAACCTTCCGCTGCATACAGGATCATCAACGGGTAATGGGATTACCCATGGTAATAGGATTACCCATATCAAGGTAAATTTAATTTAATTTAATTTATCTAGATTTTATTTTATTTCTAAAATAATAATAATTATATCTAAAATATATCAGATCTGATTAGAATTAAAGAAAAAAATTTTTGAAATATATCTCTTGATCTGATCAAATCTGAACGAACCTGGTCCGAGAAATCAGGATTTTTCCTTCAACTGGTATCAGAGCCAAGGTTCTAAAAGTATTTAGATCTAATTTTAAATTTATTTTAATTAGAAAATAAATAATTTTAGATGTCACATGAGATGTGATCAGATCTAAAATTAGAAAAAATTAAAATTAAATGATTTGGATCTAAGATTAGAAAATATGCATGACTAGTTCTAAAATAGAATAGTTCTATAAAATAGTCTTGCATATTTTTAATTTAATTTGATTAAATCATATTTTAGATCTATTTATTTACTATTTTTTGATATTATAATGATTATAATAATATCTAAAAAATAGTAAATAATAATTATTTAATTTTAAATATCATATGAGATATGATAGATGCATGTCAAGACTAGCTGTAGAATAGTTCTACATAATTATCTAGATTAGAATTTATTTTTATTAGATCAATTTAAATCTAATTTTTTAGATTATTATGACATAATTTAGATTTGAAAATATGCATGATTTGATACATGAGATGTATGCAAAATATGCCATGATTAGATCTAATTTGTATATGAGATATATGATATAGATCTAAAACTATTTTGTAGTATTGCATGTTCCTGATTAAGGTGTTCCTCTTGACCGTCTGGTCATAAGAATGAAGAAGGGTTTAAAGGTCCTCTCTTCCCATTCAATGGAGTGTTCTTATGAGGTGCAGGGGTGCTGCACGTTCGTCCTTAATCAGTAATCCAAAACTTATTTTCTGCAAAACCCTAGATCTTGAAACCCTAGGATTTATTATGCATATTTTATTTATGAACCCTACTTAATTAAAAATTAAGATTATGGAATGTTAATTAGGTCTAAAATTGAGAATTTCAAATCTAAGACATATTCATAATACTGGGTTCAGGCTTGGGTAGCTCAATTAGGTCTAAGCGGTTGATCAAACCGAATCAAGAGTTGGTTAGAGGGGATCAATAATGCTTAAATTGACCAGCCTAATAGGATTAAGTCTGGGTCAAGATCGAGTCACGATCAAGCAAGACCTAATTAGGCTCAGAGGTTAGAGTCTGGATTGTAGGCTAAGCCAATTGGTTCTAGCTCAACAATTTGTTATCTAAGCTAAGTTTGGCACATACGATCGATTGATTTTTAATTGGAAGCTACTCGACCTGAATGCGTTCTTGTATGAGTTAATGGCATATTTCTTCCACCGATCTCACTTACCTGGCCATATCTGTTGACACAATTCTGATCTGAGATGGTCAATAATCCGAGCTAACCCATGCCACTAGGTTAGTCATAATTGTTATGACTATGATAAGTCTAGTTTAATGAGACCTGAATCAATTCTCCCTAAGAAAAGATTAAGTCTGAGGTCTTCCACCATTATAGATGTGCGGGCCCTTCCCAGGGTTGATTGTTATCGGCTAGATACAGTGGCTCAGTTGCACCGAAAAGATGCAACCATGTCTATTAGGCATTGGATGCTATGGGATGGAGGATGAGTTGGGCTCAATATTCCGGATACGGTGAGAGACTCAATTAGGAACCCAATCTGTGCAAATGGTGAGTCTGACTTAACTAAGGAGTAGATCAATATTTTAGATATGGTGAGATTCATGAATTAGAGATCAAGTTTGGGTGCACCATGATTAGAGAATCATTGAACAAGAGTTGTTCACTCATTGGCTAACCCATCACCAATAACTATTAGGTGAGGTGATGAGTTAGTTGGTGAGACCGCACCACCCACTAGAAATCATTAATCGTGAAGATTTTTGCAACTCTACAGAAGGAGTGTAGGGATCCGAGAAAATAGGGGGAGCTAATTTGTTTAAAAATAAAATCTCTAAATAAATTGGTCAAGTCATAATTACAGTATCTAACTAGAATCTTTGACTCTCTATAGGAAAATGTCTGCGTCCAACCCATTAGCACATATCCTGGACACACACAGACTGATCGGATCCAATTATAAAGATTGGCTCAGGAACTACAAAATTATTTTGGGTTCCAAAAAGTTAACCCATGTTTTGGACCAGGACCCTCCCACCTTACCAGCCCGTCCATCCACTGAGCAGAGAGCGTCTCTGAAGAAATGGATAGACAAAGATAATAAGGCCAGATATTACATGTTGGGCTTGATATCTGATGAGCTCCAGCACCAACATGAAGATATCGGGACTGCTCGCCAAATGTTGGCTCACCTATAGGAGATGTTTGGTGAATAGAGTCGCATAGCCAAATATCAAGTCACGAAATGACTTTTTAAGGCTAAGATGCATGATGGGCAGTCAGTCCAAGATCATTATCTGACAATGATCAAGAACATGGAAGAGCTTGAGAAGCTCGGTATGAAGTTAGACTTGGACCTACAGAATGATATTATTCTGCAATCCTTGACTAGTGCATATGGATAATTCATCATGAATTACCACATGCATAAACTTCAAAATTCCTTGGCCGAATTAATGAATATGCTGGTTACTGCTGAGCTTTCTATGAAAGGTTCTAAAGGCTCAGGTCTTGCTATGAAATGGACTTCTTCCAAAAGAAAGTCTTATGAAAAGAAAAAAGAAGTCTACGAAAAAGCAGAAGGTGGAAGGAACAAAGAAAAAGAAAGCAGAGCCGAAGAAAAAGGCCGATGTCAAAGGAAAGTATTTTCATTGCAACAGCGATGGCCATTGGAAGCGGAACTGCCCTACTTATCTGGCCACCCTGAAGAATCAGAAGGAAGGTCCTTCTAGAGGTATGCTCATTATTGAGTCTAACCTTATGATTTCTTCTGCATCTAGTTGGATGCTTGACTCTGGTTCTAGTGCTTATCTGTGCACTTCCATGCAGGATCTTGAGGATAGCAGGAGGTTGAGGGATGAAGACATGATCCTGCGCATCGATAATGGAGCAAGAGTTGCTGTAGTAGCCATGGGAACATACCTTTTTCAATTATCATCTGGTTTAGACTTAGTTTTGAAAGACTGTTATTATGTGCCTGTAGCTAGCAGGAATTTAATTTCTGTTTCATGCTTAGCACAAGAAGGCTATGTGATTACCTTCTTTGAGGACCATTATAACATTCTTTATGAAAAAAATAAAATTGCCAATGGTTTTCTTATTAATGATCTTTATCAGCTACATATTGATGTACCTGTTCTAACTATCGAGCAAAACATGAATGCCAAACGACCTAGGGATAGTCCAAATGATAGATATCTATGGCACCTGAGATTAGGTCATATAGCAGAAGATAGGATCAACAAATTAGAGAAAAATGGGCTATTGAGTTCATTGACTTTCGAGTCATATCCAACTTGTGAATCCTACCTTTAAGGCAAAATGACCAAACTCCCTTTTGTTGGACATGGGGGAAGGGCCATAGATCTCCTTGCCTTAGTACATACTGATGTGTGCAGCCTATTTGATGTGCCGGCTAGACGCAATTTTGTCTACTTCATTATCTTTATCGATGATCTGTCTAGGTATGGGTATATGTATCTTATGAGACACAAGTCTGAAGCTTTTGAAAAGTTCAAAGAATTCAGACATGAAGTAGAAAAACAAACTGAAAAATCCATTAAGGTTCTTTGATCAGATCGAGGAGGTGAATACCTTAGCCGGGAATTCCTAGACTATCTTAAGAAAAATGGCATAGTCTCTCAATGGACTCCACCAGAAACACCTCAACTCAACGGAGTTTCAGAATGGAGAAATCGGACCCTATTGGATATGGTTCGATCCATGATGAGCTTCACAGATCTCCCTAATTTTCTTTGGGGATATTTATTGTTAACTTCAATTTATCTGCTGAATAGAGTTCCCGCTAAGACCATTCCTACCACACCGTATGAGATATGGCACGGTAAGAAACCAAGTCTGAGTCATCTCAGAATTTGGGGTTGTCCGGCTCATGTCAAAAGACAACAAGCGGACAAGTTAGAGTTTAGGTCCTTTAGAGCTCGATTCATAGGATATCCTAAAGAGTCATTAGGATACTATTTCTACATTCCAGAAGACCACAATGTGATTGTGAGTCGACATGCCATCTTTCTTGAAAAATAGTTTATTCAAGATAGCGGTATTAGAAAGCAGATCAAGCTTGATGAGAAAGTCTCACAAGTACAATGAACTAAGGACCAATTGGAATCAAATCAGGTTGAGCCAATAAGAACACTACCTCCTCCACCTCGTAGATCGAAAAGAGTTTTTCGTCCTCCTGAGAGATACTTAGGTATTATTTCAGAGGAAGTAGAGAAAACGTTCCTCGTAGGTAATGGTGCTCATGGTGATGACCCCAAAACCTACAACGAGGCGATATCAGATATCGACTCCGAGAAATGGCTAGAGGCAATGCAGTCAAAAATTGACTCGATGCACTCGAACCAAGTCTGGACCTTGGTAGATCCACCAGAAGGTATAGTACCTATTGGGTGTAAATGGATCTTCAAGAGAAAGATTGGTGCAGATGGGAATGAGGAGACATTCAAGGCTAGACTAGTGGCAAAAGCTTATAGTCAATGCGAAGGTATTGACTATCAGGATACCTTTTCTCCAGTGGCTATGCTAAAATTCATCCGCACATTGCTTGCCGTTGCAGCCTATTTTGATTATGAAATATGGCAAATGGATGTGAAAACGGTGTTCTTAAATGGATATTTTAAGGAAGATATCTATATGGAACAGCCGCTAGGTTTTACATCCAGTGATACTGATCATAAGGTTTGCAAGCTGCAAAGGTCGATATATGGACTTAAGCAAGCATCTCGGAGCTGGAACACTCGTTTCAATGATGTGATCAAAATGTTTGGTTTCATCAAAAACGAAGAGGAACCATGTGTCTTCAAAAAGGTCAGTGGGAGCACCGTTGTCTTCCTCGTATTGTATGTGGATGACATCCTCCTTATTGGAAATGATGTTCCCATGATGACAATAGTCAAATTATGGTTCTCCAAGGAATTCTCCCTGAAAGACCTAGGCAAAGCATCCTTTATTCTAGGAATTAAGGTCTATAGGGATAGACCGAATAGGATCCTAGGACTTTCACAGAAGATGTACATAGAGAAAGTACTAAAGAGGTTTAGTATGGAAAACTCTAAAAGGGGATTAATACCCTTCAAACATGGTATTCATCTTTCCAAGAAGATGTGCCCTAGCACACCTGAGGAAATAGAACACATGAGCAAGATCCCTTATGCTTTTGTAATAGGGAGCCTCATGTATGCCATGCTATGTACACGACCTGATATAGCCCATGCTGTGAGTGTCACAAGTAGATATCAGTCAAATCCAGGTGAAGAACACTGGACTTCTGTAAAATGTATCCTTAAGTACTTGAGAAGAACTAAGAATATGATGTTGATCTTTGGTAATGGAGACCTCCAAGTCCAGGGATACACAGACTCGGATTTTATGTCCGATATAGATGATCAGAAGTCGACATTTGGGAGTCTGTTTGTGTGCAATGGTGGTGCTGTCAGCTGAAAGAGTTTCAAGCAAACAGTGATAGCAGATTCCACCATGGAAGCAGAATATATCGCTGCATCAGAGGCTACGAAGGAAGCATTCTGGTATAAAAAGTTTGCTGCAGAAATTAGAGTAATGCCATCAGATGCCATTCCTCTATACTGCGACAACAATGGCGCCATAGCCCTTGCTAAGGAGCCGAGGTCTCATCAAAAATTCAAGCACATTGAGCGGCGATACCACCTAATCCGCGATTACCTCGAGAAGGGTTATGTCGAGGTCAAGAGAGTCAACTCCACAAATAATGTGGCAGACCAACTTACAAAGCCGTTGGGCTAGCAGAAGATTGAAGCCCACCTTGAGAAGATGGGACTTAGACTTGTAGCCAATTGACTTTAGGACAAGTGGGAGATTGTTAGATATATGTGCCCTAGAAGCCAGAATTGGCTGACACTTGTAATACACTTTTAGGGGCAAAATTATAATTTTGACTATAATCAATAAAATAGATTATTTTCTATCACATATGTGTATTTAGTATCTATGATACATCCTTTTGAGTTAATGGTAATGATAATTCATATTTTCAAGAGTTGAAAATTTAAGACATGAATAATCATTATTAACTCATAAAATGCTCCCAACCATAGGATCATCACGAGGATGGTGATTGATCCGGAAGGTTGGTGTACAATCGCTTCTCTTTAGTAGATGAGTCTTGAGTCTATGGTGTGGAGACACTGGAGCAAGAGTACAGGTACTCGTTAGAGAACGAGGGCATTGAGCGTGACCACCTCGAGTAGTCATTAGGAAGTCTACCTTCTCGTCAATGACTGACTCGATGCTGTAGTGGTGTGTCTGGTTCTTTGATCTGAGGTGTATCGGTAGTTCACCTTAAGGGTGTTATAGTTTGACTACACCATTACTCGATCTCCTAGCCATATGGAATCCTGAGGTGTATGTTGGCTATAGCATGTTCATTGTAGGAACTGGATAGTATCAAGATGGAATCTATCTACCTCGGTGGTAGAGGAGCAACCCTATGATGATCATGAGAATCAAGTTCAGAAGTCCATGGCCATGGCAGAGTGAAATAATAGAAAGAGTTTCTATTTAGATTTTCACATCGGACTTGAAATCGAATGATTACATCATATGATAGAGAATAGGGTTTGACGAGTTCACCTTAACCCTAATTTGATCGGGGCTCAAGATAGAAGAACTTAATCACACAGGTAGCTGAACCAAGAGGTTCGCATTCAGCTCTGATGGGTTGCCACCATATACTGCTAGGTGTCACTGGTGGATTTTGGGAGCAATTAGAATGATTTAGATGACCGATCATTCTAGCTGTTCGAATCAGAAGATTCTGGTCCATCAAAAGGAGTTTTAATGATGTCGATGATAGAGATCATGACATATCCCATTACCATATAGAACTGAACCTAACTGGGTCACACAAATAAGGGTTTGAATCTGGTGATCATCAATTGAATTGATCTAGTTCAATTGATCTGAATGAGATTCAATTAGGTTCAAGGAAATCATGCTAGCACTCGATTGAACGTAACGTTCTTCTTTTGCTATCACAAATAAGTTGTCCTGACTGAGCCAAAGGAGTTTGTGCTCAATCAGAGGCCTTCATATGGTCTGACTGAAGGTTGTCCAAGTCAGAAAAGGTTGTCTTATTTTGTAAGACATTACCTACCATTTTTGGTCACCTGTCGTTTCTTGTTCTTTGACTTTGGTCAAAAGTCTACCTTTGACTGGTCAAATGTTGACCATTGATACTTTGACTTTTATCCACGTGTCACACACCTATTGGAGAGCTGGTGGGGGCCTGTCCCCCTACTAGAACCTGGCAAGGAAGAGGGCGCATGCCACCCTTGGCGTGTGCCCAAGCTGGAGGCGCCCAGGAGTCCCTATTGGACAGGGACTCCATCTCTTTTTTGGATTCTAATTAGAGTTCTCCTAAGAACCAACTTTGACTGATCTTAGGCGCCCTCTAAGGAGAAATTCAGGGGACTCTATTTCCACCAATTAGATTTAGATCTGATTTCATAAAGAGTTATGATTGATTGGGAAGAAGAGGAGTTGGATCACGCTTAGTCTATAAATAAGACCCTGCGCCCAACTCAAAGATAGATCTAAATCACAATTTCCCATGCCCAAGGCTGCCTCTCCCCTCTTCCTCCATGCCAAACCCACCTTCTCCCTCTCCTCTCCACATCCAAAAGAGTCTTGGAGCTTGGTTGGTGTGATCCAGACAAGAGAAAGGCGAGTGAAAGCTAGAAGGCTGTGTTGTTGCAAATGACGACCGCTGATCTTCAAAAGGAGTTTTGAAGATCCTCCAAATCAGATCCAGACGTAATTTTTGGAGACATGATAGAGAAGAAGAGGATCTCCAGATCCAGCTCGAGTGGATACCGGTAGAGGCCAGGCACTTGCATGGCTAGATCCTGAAAGTTCCGCTGCATACAGGATCATCAACAGGTAATAGGATTATCCATATCAAGGTAAATTTAATTTGATTTAATTTATCTAGATTTTATTTTATTTCTAAAATAATAATAATCAGATCTAAAATATCTTAGATCTGATTAGGATTAAAGAAAAAAAATTTTGAAATATATCTCTTGATCTGATCAAATCTGAACGAACCTGGTTTGAGAAATCAGGATTTTTCCTTCACAAACATCCAACGCTGCACTGCTAGGCCTACTGCTGTATCTCGAACACCGTTGCTACCCCTTCAAATCCTCTACACTCTATAGACCTATCCAAAGCCATCTCAGATACCTTCACAACCCATGGGTACCTCCGAAATCCAAGAGCTCATCCAACTCTTCTGAATCCAGTGACTGATCCTTAGGGAATTTTACCTTAGCACTTCTCCTCTTCTGCCCCTACACCAGCCATCACTTCAGTTGCATCCAGAAGAACTACAGCTCAAACCCTACCCTAGGCTCAGACCCACCTATCTCATTCTGAGACTCCTGAGACTCCATGGCTCTCTCTAAGACCTACTCCTGGTCTCTCTGAGATACCTCTTAACACTATCCACTAAGATACCTTCCTTGGTTGCTGCACTATTGAGCCTTTCTTAGCCCCATGTCTCCAGGAAAGTACTACTGTAGCACTCTATTACTTTCTGCCTCATCAAAACACTGCCTCCTCATAGGTATTCGAGTCCTCTCTTATTGTACACAAACCATCCTCCACCTAAACTATAACTCTCCCTGGTGCTCCTATAGAAGAAATCTGATGCAAGATCAGCCATCCAGTCCTAACCTGCTGCATCACCATTGATCATCCATCTCCATCACCTCCAAGGCTTCACAAATCCATGCTTTGATCAAACCGCTGAATGCATTCCCAACTACTTCTTACAGCTTTCCTGCAACTAAAGAATGTATAGTCGCTTCTTCAGCTTTTCTTCGACCATTATCCCTTGGAAAACCTCTCTTCATCCGCCAAATAGCCCCATACTGCCCATCTTCCTAGAGAACCCCATCACCCATCATACACCCCAGTCTCTCCAACCAAGATCGATCAGAAAATCATGCACCCAAACCTTCCACCCTAAAAAAATCCTTTTCGTAAATCCTCTCAACCTCCACCTTCAATCCGCTACTCTTGGTTGGCCAAACCACGGCAATAACAAAGATAGATATAAGACATACCATAGAATTCTTGCGTAGATTTCTAATTTCTTCCTGTATGATTTTTTCTTTGCTTCCATGCTCCATCAGGCTCTGATACCAAGTGTTAGTTCCTGGTATCACTCTGATACCAAATAATGGTGCATCACCATGGCATCACCTAGCTTTGATACCATGTTGCGAAAGCCCCTGATCTTTAGCATGGATCTGAGGAGACCTTTGACATTCTCTAAGGGCAGCAAACCATCAATTTACCAATCTAGATCTGTGATGGGGTGCTTCCCTCCTTGGGCTTGAGGGAGGCACCCCCCTTAGGACGGTAACTCTAGAGAAAAGAGAGAAAAGAGATTGAGGGAGAAAAGATCTATATTGCCTGCATCAATGAAAATCCTAATACATCCTATGTATTTATACATAGCTATTAGGCCCGACCAAAAACTCTCCTAGCTAACCCAATATATGGAAGCACTCACCAAGCATATGTATATATGTCTCACATGCTCTCATCCCCTGAATTTGAACCTGATCCATACATGAGTTAGCCCCTTTAAGATCTTATTGGACCAGGCCTTAAGACCTTTGGATTAAACCTAATCCAAAACCAAACAGAAAACTCTATATGTTCCATATGCCACCCATCAAGCTAGCTCACTTAGAAGCCGAGCTGACTCGACTGCGTAACATCGAAACATCATCTTCTATCTACCTAAGATAGCTAGCTCGGTTGTGCCCCGAGCCGGCTTGATCTCAGCCCGAGTCGGCTCAATCTTAGCCTGAGTTGGCTGCATATTGGAGCTAGCTCTCCTATGTGTGAGCTCTTTATCTTGGTTAATTCTTCTCCTTGGCTTTGGTCCTTTGCTCCACCTTATGTCTCAGATCTCTGGAGCACCTACCAAGCCTCTCAAGGTCCTCACATCTGAACCTCAAGTCCTATGCAGGGTTGCACGCTGTCTTCACCTAGGACAACTCCTATCCTAGTCCTAGGACTCACATCCATCCTAGACTCCTGGAGCCAATATCCTGACTCCTCCTATGGCCTTCCAAGGCTTGGGAGCACCATAAATCCTAACATGGTCGAGATGACTTGATTCCTGAGACAGTCGGCTCGACCAACGAACAAAACCTTCACAAGATTCTATTCAGATTTAATCTAAACCTATGTACATTACATAAAAATCATGAAATATTTAGATCTAATCTAAACATAAATTCATAATAAAATTTAGATTAAAATCAATTCAAAATATATCATAAAATTTTATTAGATCATATCTAAAATTTTTATGATCAAAGTTATAGATCGCAACTTACCAGGACAACCTCTCCAGTGTAAGAATAAACCTTATAGTAGGACAACCTATACTTTGTGCGATCATTGTGTTATACATTAAATCTTTCTAATTTACATATTAAGCATGTCGAGCAACCTAGCTCTGATACAATTTAAAGAAAATCTAGCAAGGTTGTGAGCTTGCTATTCAAATTTTTTTCAAAATATATAGCACGAAAGAAAAATTAATCTATATTAATTCTACGCATGCTGTGATCTAATCATAAAACCCTACTCAGAATCTTTGACATGTTAATATGAATCAAAAAAATAAAATGCATTCGATTAGTAAATCACATTTGCTAATCGATCTATGTTCAAAAAATAGTACCTATATGCGGGAGATGAACTCCGCAATCCAAATCCACCAGAAGATGCTCTTCCATCATGCTATAGTCGCATATATGTCTGGCCTCTATGGTGAGTCCACATAGAGCCCCTAGTCCTGATCAGCCCCTCTGGAGTGCTAGCTCCTCACCAAAGCCTTCGACAATCAATCTCTGTCAATTTGATCAATGGCCTGCTTCTAAATCTCCTGGATGCTTCAAAAGGTCATAAAATGATCTGTGGAGGTTGACGAGGTGGTGATGAAAAATCAGTAAAGATCTAGCACTCACAGTACTCAATCTCTCCACCCTAAACCTAGAGTCCCAACTCTAGGATTCTGAACTCACCCATAAGGATCTTGACCTCTCTTCGAAAAATCTCATGCCAAAAAGAGATTGCCCCTTTTTGATTTCTATCTCATAGAAATCCCTCATGAAAACTCTCTCTTCCTCAGGCATACCCCTCTCAGATTTCTCACACATCTAAATTCACGCCCATAAAAAAATTCCATTTTAAAATGGGTGACCTAAGATGGTAGGATAAGGATTTGAGGTTAGGAGGTTTCAACCTCTTAACTTGAATTCAAATGCTTCTTATCCCATTAGTGCACCCACAAGATGAGAAGCACGCAGAAGGACTCTCCTTCTATGTGCTTCTCTCTGGGAAATTACATAAAAATGTGTGACAAAAGGAGAATGGCATAGGAAGTGGATAAGGCACAAGGAGTTAGGAGTTTTGAACTTCTAACCAACCAAGTTGAATTCAAAATTCAACTTAGTTTGAACTGATCCAACCCTTGGACTAGGTCAAAAGTAGAAAGATGGAGGGTGTAAATTCTCTTCTCGCATCGAGAAATCCCATGCACATTCACAATGTGCATGGAGAAAAGAACAGGTCAAAGTACCATGGCGTAGGAAGATTTGATTCAAAAATCAAAAACCATTTGACTTGGTCCAAATTGGTTTCATCCAAATTAATTTATCTGAACCCAACTAGATCAGGTTAGATCTAATCAAATTAGGCTTAACCCAAACTAATAAACTTTTAATCAAATTAAAAATTAATTAGGTCCATCCCCTAATCTTCTCAGGATTGAATCTCCCATAGCGATTAGATCATCACATAATCTAATCAGGTCAAAATTAATTGAACCAAATTTAATTTAACTTGATCAATTCCTTATCACTCAACTAAATTGAGCTAATCAGTGATCTAATTGCTAATTAATTTTCCAATAATAACTAAGTTCTAATTCAATGGGACATCCAGTCATGATTAGCCATCAGATTAGGTAGAAAACACCTATTGTGTGTGATCCCATAAGTTCAAATCCTAAGCCCGTAGCATAGGAACTAATTTTCTGTACCAATCAATATGACCATCTAGCAATGGTACCCGACATTTGAATAGATCGAATAGTCACAACGCAGCATCGATGAACTTGTGGCATATGATTACTATATAATTCATCCCCTTGACCACGATACTCATAGGATGATCTAGAGTTAACTGCCAATGCTAAAAATTCATGCACATTGTATTTTAAAATTCAGCATCCATCATATAGACTATCCCAGTCGAGGATTTGCTAAATTAAAATATAGCAATGCACTTACTCCAACACTTGGAGGGGTTAATCCAATCTTGACTCATGCGCCGATAAGCCAAGTACTTGACTACACCCAGTAGCCTTCTATCAATGAATTAGAAATTCAGATAGTCCGATACCTAAGTACAGTGAGTTGCTTGCAAGTCACCATGGTGATCTCAAGTCTAAGGGATACATATACCCATATCCTTCATGAGCAATCTTGGTAGAAGAGAGCTCCACAGTTGGATCATGATCAGTAAAATGTATCCCTACATTTCACCTGCATGCCATAACGGCATCACTATGCTTCTTGCTTAAGAGGACAACCAATACTTATGGCACACAATGATCAACTCTTGATTAACGTTGTTGTCTTAGGTAACAATGAATCATTTGGTCGTGATCAATTTAAGAACTAAATGATAAATCCTCCTTTGTCGAGTCTAAAAAGTCCTAAGGACTTCATCACAGAGAGTTCATTATAGAAAGATACACAAAGTGATGAAATTACCAAAATAAGAATTTTATTCAATTAAAATTCAAGTACAAATTATGTTTAGCTTAACCATCTACAACCTAAATGATTGGTTTTATGATACATTTTTCAACATTAGGACCACAAGCCTAGGAGGAAAGAAATATGGACTTATGATCATAGATGATTTTTCATATTTTACTTGAGTTTTATTTTTAGTACATAAAGATGAGGCTTTTTCTACTTTTTTAAAATTTTGGAGGAAGGTTTTAAATGAAAAGAACTCAACAATAATAAAATCAGAAGTTATCATGGTACTGAATTTAAAAATTAAAATTTTAAAATTTTTTTGTAATGAAAATAGAATAGAACATAATTTCTCTGCTCCAAGAATACCCCAACAAAATGATGTTGTTGAGAGAAAGAATAGGACTTTAAAAGAAATGGCTAGAATTATGCTTTATGAAAACTTTCAAAATATTTTTGGACTGAAGCCATAAATATTGCCTGCTACATTTTGAATCATATTTTAATACGTCCCATTCTTAAGAAAACTTCCTATGAGCTTTGGAAAAGTAGAAAATCTAATATCAACAATTTTCATGTATTTGGATGTAAATATTTTATTTTAAATAAGAAAAAAGATAAACTTAAAAAATTTGATGCTAAATTTGATGAGGGTACCTTTCTTGGATACTCAACATCAAGCAAAGCATATAGAGTCTTCAACAAATGTACTTTGGTTATTGAAGAATCTATACATGTTGCCTTTGATGAATCTAACAATCTTTCATCAAGAAAAAAAAGAAGCTTTTGATGATGATGCAGGAAATTTAGAAAAAGAAGTAAAAAAACTTAGCTTGAAAGACAAACCAAATCATGATGAAGGAAGTGAGCCAAACAATAATGAGTATGAAGAAATTCAAGAGGAAGGTAGAATTAAAAATATTTAGATCTATTCAAAGAATGGAGGTATGCACATAATCACCCTAAAGACCTTATAATTGGTGATCCATCTCAAGGTGTAAGAACTAAATCCAATTTTAGAGAACATCATGATTATCTTGCATTTGTCTATCAAATAGAACCTAAAATAATTGAAGAAGAAGAAAATGATCCAAATTGATTAATTACCATGCAAGACAAATTAAATCAATTTAAAAGAAATAAAGTATGGACACTAGTTGATAGACCTTCTAATTATCCTATCATTGGCACTAGATGTGTATTCAAAAATAAATTTGATGAAAATGATAATGTAATAAGAAATAAAGCTAGATTAGTAGCTAAAGAATATAATCAATAAGAAGAAATAGATTTTGATGAAACTTATGTACCTATAGTCAGATTAGAAGCTATTAGATTACTGCTTGCTTTTGCTTGTTATATGGATTTCAAATTATACCAAATGGATGTAAAAAGTATGTTTCTAAATGGTTTTATTGCTGAAGAAGTTTATGTAAAGCAACCACTAGGTTTTAAAAATCATCTTTTTGAAAATAATATTTTTAGACTTAATAAAGCACTATATGGGCTAAAACAAGCATTAAGAGCTTGGTATGACAGATTAAGTAAATTTTTGCTTAATAATAACTTTTCTAGGGAAAGTGTAGACACTACATTATTCTTAAAAAAAAAAAAAGAAATTAGATTTGCTAGTTGTTCAAATTTATGTTGATGATATCACTTTTGGTTCAACTAATGAAAATCTTTACCAAGAATTTGCTAAGTTGATGCAGGGCGAATTTGAGATGAGCATGATGGGAGAGCTAATCTTTTTTCTTGGACTTCAAATCAAACAAATTAAGGAAGGCATTTTTCTTTTCCAAACCAAGTATATACAAGAAGTATTAAGGAAGTTTGGAATGGAGAATGCAAAGAAAATTGGCACACCCATGAGTCCATCATGCAAATTAGATAAAGATGAACATGGTAAGAGTATCAATCAAAAACTTTATAAAGGTATAATTGATTCTCTATTATATTTAATAGCTAGTAGACCCAATATACTCTTTAGTATTTGTATTTGTGCTAGATTTTAATTTGATCCTAAGGAATTTCATATGATCGTTGTTAAAAGAATATTAAGATATTTATTTGGAACATAAAACTTAGGATTATGGTACTCTAAGCAAACTTCAATAAATTTAGTAGGTTTTTCGGATGCTAATTATAGAGGTTGTAGGATTGATAGAAAAAGCACTTCTCGTACATGTCAATTTCTTAGATTAAATTAAATCTCTTGGTTTAGCAAAAAGCAAAATTTGGTAGCACTATCCACAGCCGCGATCGAGTACGTTGTAGCCGTAAGTTACTGTGCTCAACTCTTTTGGATTAAGCAATAACTTAAGGATTATGGCATTGATCAAAATAAAATTTCTTTAAAATGTGATAACACAAGTGCCATAAACTTAACCAAAAATTTCATTCAACACTCTAAAATAAAATATATTGAAATAAGACATCACTTTATTAGAGATCATGTTCAAAATGATGACATCATACTTGAATTTGTTTCAACTAAAAATCAATTAGCAAACATTTTTATAAAACCCTTGGATGAAGATAAATTTAATGCAATTAGAGGTGAATTAGGGATATGCTGTCGTTAATTGGATGAATGATGGTCTCTCTGTCATTTTTGTTCATCAATTGAATGGATTAATTATCTTAATTTAAAAAATTTTGGTTAATATAAAAAAAATTTCTCAACCTGCCTGATCTAGCTGGCTTGAGTGTACCATCGAGCTAGCATGGCTATCGAGCTGACTCGATTGAAAATCGAGCTAGCTCGATGGTTGTGGAGCCCAATTTCTTACTTAAGTCACCATCACTCCAAAGCCCTATTCATCATTCCAGCTTACCCTTCCTCAACCTTTTTCCCGCTGCTCTCTAAAATCCTTCTTATTCTTTCCCTCTCAATCCATTCTTCGAATCCCTTAAAATTTGGGAGAATGGCACCCAAATCTCGTGAGAAAGTTTTGAAGAAGCACCGCACAGAGGAACAATCGGATGTTCGCTTGAAAAAAGGGGAACAACAAGCTCAGCGCCTTCTACCTCCCCAAATCGACCTTCAATGCCTTCTAGAGCAATCACGACTAGGAGAAAGGTCAGTTTTGAGTTCCTAAATGAAGAAAATTTTTGGATTGGATCATGGATTCGATAGCAAGGGTGGGAAAAAATTTGCTCTTTGGATATACCCACCTATGCACGATTAGTTAGAGAATATTTTGAAAATCTGAGGATTGATGCTGATTCCCTCTGGTTAGAGGTTAAGGGAAAAGAAATTATCCTAGATTAACAAAAATTAAGGCACCTTCTTCTAATGCCACATGGTGGAATTCATGCTCCCAGTCTTCAAAATGATTTTGAAGGTCTGAAGAGGCTTCTTGGAAGAGACAATGTAGACCATCGAGACATTCAAAATGCAAACATTCTCCTGGTCGAACTCAAGCTTCTTCATAGTATGATTTGTAGAATATTCTTCTCAAGAATCGATAGGTTTGACTGGCTGTCCTCAAAAGATCTGGCTGTAATAAGTTACATGGTAGAAGGAACTCCATTAAACTTGCCTTTCATGATGCTGAAATAGATTAAAAGTGCTACTGGGAGATCAAAAGAAAAGGCCTGCGTGCCTTATGGAATGGTTTTTACTCTCCTATTCACCAAAGTAGGTATTGACTTGAAAGGAGAAATTTCTAATTCTCTCACTCACACTGATTACTATACAATTCAAACTTTGCATCGGATGAAATTCAAGAAGAAAAATGGTGTTTAGATTAGAGAAGGTAAAGAAGTACGTCCTCATGTATCAGAATCCTACTCTTCTTCAGATTTAGCTAGGTCTTTCTCTCCAGCACCTATAGCTCCTCCATCATCCCTTGTGCCCATACCGACACCAGGAACAGTTGCTAGAGAACATCATCCAATCTCTCCTTGCACACCTGTAGTTTTTTCGAGTCTCTCAATTGATAGTTTTGTAGAATAAGTTATGGTACAGATCTCTAAGAAATTAGATGACATGTTTTCTAACCTCAAACTCCAATTCACTCAAAGTTTAGAAGAACAGAGAATTTTATCTAAAGGACAGATTGAAATGATCAGTCAGTAAATAATAAATTTATCTCAAATGCTAAAAATTTTAGAAAAAAATAATAAACCTTCTGAACAAATTAAGGTACTAACTAGAGAAGTGGCCAAGATTACTAGAAGGGTTGAAAAACTTATCATCACTCAATAAGATGGCACAAAAATTATGATTTTAGCACTTCAAAAATTTAATCAAAAGTTGGATGATCTGGGCTCTCAGATTTTTTCTTCTTCTATTGAAAAATGTGTCCCAAACTCAATTATCAGTCTATTGATGGTTGTGCTATATTGTATCTATAATTGATTCATTAATAAATAAAATATATTTTTGATATTTTTCATCATAAGGTATTCATCTTCTAACAAACTCTATTATTGTGATGAAGTCCTTAAAACTATTTAGCTTTGATGAAAAGAAGATTTATTGATTAGTCCTTAAATCTGCTCATGATCAAATGATAAGCTATTAATTAGGATGACAACATCTATCGAGAATAGATCACTATATGCCATATAGGTTGGTTGTCTTCTTAACCAAGGAGTGTGGAGATACTGGTATGGCATATAGGTGAGATGTATAGGTACTATTGAGAATTATATCCCAAGGCCAATCATCAGCCTATTGATGGTTAAGATATTATAATTAATATATTAATTAATAAAAAATATTTTGGCATCTTTTTTCATCATAAATTTACATCTTCTAATGAACTCCATTGTTGTCATGAAGTTCTTAGGACTATTTAGTTTCGATAAAGAGAGGATTTATCAATTAGTCCTTAAATTTGTTCATGATCAAATTATAGGTTGTTAATTAGGATGACAGCGTCTATCGAGCATAGGTCACTATATGCCATATAAGTTGCTTGACCTCATAACTAAGGAGTGTGGAGACACTGGTATGGCATATAGGTGAGATGTATGGGTACATCGTCATTGAACGTGACCAACTCCAGAGCATTCTACTATCGAGAATGTCTCTGATGGGATATAGGTATAAGTATCTCTTAGACCTGAGATCATCTCAGTGACTTGCAAGCAACTCACTGTGCTTTGATACTGGACTAACTAAATTTTTAATTCAGCAATGGAAGGCTTCTAGGCACAGCCAAGTACTTGTGAAGTCAGAGTATGATCAAGATGGAATTGACCACTCTAAGAGTTGAAGAAGAATGTATAACTGTATTTCAATATAGCAAAACCTTGGCCAGGATAATCCATCAAATGTATTTGATATTTTGAAATACAATGTGGACAATCTGATCAAAGTTGATAGTTGAACTTTGAGGTGTCCTCTGAGCATTATGGTCAGGGAGATGAATTACATAGAAACTATATTTGCATGGATTCTAAGGATGGTGTTCTACACCTTTTGACCTATCCAGTCGTCGGGTATCATTGCTAGATGATCATTTTGATTGATACAAAAATTTATTTCTATACTACTGGCTTAGATTTAGACCTATGAGGTCACACACATTAGAGTTTACATTCCGATTGGGTGGTTGATCAGCGATTTAGAATCATTTTAGGGTTAAACAATCAATACAATTGGTGTTCAACCTAGTACAAGTATTGCAGGAGGATCGATTAGCAATTCGATTACTAATTGACTTAATTTGATTAAGCCAAAAGATTGAGATTAAGTTTAATTAAATATAATTTAATTAGATTTGGTTTGGGCTTGATTGGATCAAGTTCAATTGGCTTATTGGATAAGTCAAGTGCAAGGAAGAACTAGTCCTAGTCTAACTAGGACTCGGGTCAATCTAATTTTTTAATTTGATTAGAAAATTAAATCTAATTTAATTTAACTTAATTTAATCTTTAAATGGATTAGGGTCTTATTTAATTGGATTGATTTACTCTTATTTTTATTTGGTTAAAAGACCTTGTTTGACCAAGTCAAAATAGAAGTCCTAGTGTGACTAGGACTCCCTATTCCTTGCACCACCTAATCCTCATGCCCCACCCTTTTCTCTTTGTATTTTTATGTGAATAATCTCCACACCTAAGATTTCTCACACCTCCCTTCTCTCTTCCTTTTTCTCGTATGGGTGTTTGTTGGAAGACCAAGTCAAAAGGGGAATTAATTTTGCTTAAGGATTCTATGAGATAGAATCCTTGTCAACCAAAACTCTTTCCATAAGTGTGCCGCCGATTCATCCTTCCTTATTTTCTTTAATTTTCATGGTAAAAGAGGATATTTTTTTGTGTGCCCCCCTTGCTGGTCCACGGCAGAAAAAAAAAAGGTGGGGGCGCCCAAGAGTTGGGCACCCCAACAACTTCCCTTATTTGGTCCTTCCTAGTCTAGTATTTTGACCTAACTTGGACTCTGCATATCTCTTTATTTAAAGAAAATTTTTAACTAAAATTTTCATATATTAAACATTTGAGAGGCCTCTTTGGTGAAGAAAAATTAGAGAAAAATTCATCTAGTTCGTGTAGATATTGAAAACACAAATCATGGTGTCTAGAAAAAGAACAAAGAAGAAGAAGAGGGTCTTCTTCTAGGGTTTTTGTTCCAGAGCTCTTCCTTCCTTTTTGTGAGATTTTGAGAGGTGTCACAACATCACAAATCTTCTTCTTTTCTTTTGATATTTTGGAGTATCCTAGTTTCAAAGAAGAAAGCATCGGATCAACCATCGAAGAGAGATCAGCACAGTGCTAGCATACTGTGCTGATTTTCTGCATCAGGATCTCTGATCGTGTTCGTGGACTCATGTGGATGACTCCTAGAGGTCGGATGCATGTGTGGCTCATGACTTCATCCTCAAGTCTGGATCAGCAAGTTATAATATCTAACTTACTCAGGTAATATATCTGATCTATTAACTTCGTACCTGCATTTGATGTAGTGTAGATCTAGGTTGATTTGATCAACTTTTTCTTTCTTATTTGATTTTAATTTTTGATTTAATATCATTCCTTGATCATGTAACAGATCTAAGATCTAAGTATTTATATATTTATTTAAATAAATATTTGATTTATTTAAATCTTTCACTTCATGATCTTGAAAAAGTTTCAAGATCTACCCGTGAAATTCTAGATCTGGTTCCTTCAATTAGTATAAAAGCCTAGGTTCTTATTACATAATTTTTATGTATATTTAGATTATTTCTTAGATTAGATCTAATTTATAATCTAATTATTAAATCTAAATTTTTTAAAAAAATTTAGATCTCATAAAGTACCATAAGGTTGTCCTGCTGTAAGGTTTATCCCTTACAGTAAAAAGATTGTCCTAGTTCATGATAATCTAACTCTAATTATAAATTTATTAGATTTGATCTAATTTTATTTATAATTTAATAGATTTAAAATAATTTTAGATTTAAAAATAAAATATTTTAGATTGCACGGACTGCCATAAGGTTGTCCTGCTGTAAGGTTTATCCCTTATAGTGAATAGGTTGTCCTAGTACGTGCTGATCTAAAATATTGATTATAAAATTTTAGATTAGATCTAAGAGATTTTATGATCTAATTAAAAATATTTTAATCTAATTTCAATCATCATAAATATGTTAGATTTGATCTAGGAAGATTTATGATTGATTATTATTGAAACTGTTTCAATTACATGAACCAATTTAGATTAGATCTAAAGTAGTTTTATGTTTATTTTACTTATATATTGATTATGAATCAAACATGCAACTTGGTTGATAGAACCATGTTGTAAAAATATTTTACAAATATGAGAATTATTTTTGAAAAGTCGAACCCCAACCCTCAGCCCAAAACTTAATTGAGAATTAAGAAGTTGATTGATTAGAATCTAGGATTGTAAATTAAAGATCCTAAGACACAAATCATAACACATTTGGTTAAATGATTAGTGGAGATTAGATCCATTAATTGGGTTATACCTAGGGTTAAATTAAAGAATGGACTTAATTAGAGAATTAACTAAATCTAATCAATTATTGTCTTAGATTAGGTCAAGGATTCTCTAGATCAATTACAATAGTTGTAGTTGGTCAAGTCCATGTCTTTAACAAGACCCAAGATAAACTTGATTCTTGGCTACGCAGTCTAGCATAAACTGTTAGGTTGATCTAATTAAAACTAATTTAACCAGTTGGTGTCTAAGGTAAATCAAAATGATGGTTTTTAATTGGCAGCCCACTTATCTGGACATTTTTGATGGTATCTAAGGCAAGCTTTGGCAAACCCTTCCATCGATCGAACTTACCTAGCCTTTTGGTGAGATTATATTTTGATTGAATCACTTGACTATTCGAGCTAACCCATGTCAGCTAGGTAAATCAGTGTGACTGATTTAGGTGCTCCTAGATCAGCATGTTAGTGGTCTTCCTTAAGCTGACTTGGTGAAGCCACTGGGATGATCATGATAAGCTAGTTAATCTGACCTACTCACTTCTATAAATAAATTCTTTAAAATTATTAGATTCCTAAAATGAAGCAGTTATATGATAATTGGATCATAGCCTCCCATTAAAGTGGATGATAATGGGTCCATCAATTGGATAATCATTGGAGGCCCAAAGGCTTGGTGCTTATCAGTTGATGGAATTATCATTCATTATATGATCATTTTGATACATCTTTCTAAATGGTGGTCAGATAGGCCAACCAAAGTTGGGCCTGATCATTCATTAGTTAGATGGACTAAGTATGGTCATGTTAATGATTGGACCTAACTAGACCCTTTTATGAGAAGGCCAAAGCCAACTGATCAAGGGCTGGGACAAAATTTAATTACTAGAAATTATTTAGAGAAACAATTGGTTATGAACCTACCCTTAGATGTACATGGGTTGGCCAACCAAAGTTGGGCTCGTGTGCAGTCTACGTGGATTCTAGTATCCACTAAAAAATTAACATAATTCCTCGACTTAGAGGCAGAGGCTATCAATTCGAATAAAATAGTAGGAGAAACCTTTTGATTAAAGTCCAAATCTTTAGGTTTAATGAATCAATTACTAATTAGGTTTTGATTTTTCTTTGTGCAAATATGGCCACTTTTCAATCGCTCCAATCATTGTTGGACAATGATAAGTTGGTGGGATCTAACTTCGATAGCGGGTATCGAAAGTTGAAGATTGTCCTGGAGCATGAATGGATCCTATATGTGCTGACCGATCCTACACCTAACGAGCCAGCTACCAATGCACTTGGAACAGTCAGAGACACTTATCAAAAATAGCTCAGTGATCGAACCATGATGCGCTGCATTATATTGGCTGCATTGAGCGACGAGTTCAGTCGCCAGTTTGAGACAGCTCAGCCAAATAAAATGCTTCAAGTGTTGGAGGATTCTTTTAGCACACCCGATGAAGTTGAGAGGCACAAGACTAGTTGCACCATCTTCAAGATCAGAATGCAGGATGGAGCCTCTATCACTGATCATGTACTGTACATGATCAAGCTGATAAAGTGCTTGAGCAAACTCAGCTTTTCCTTGCATGAACAACTTGGAAAAGATGTAATACTGAACTCACTACCAAAGTCCTCTCCCTTTTCTTACTCATTATAGAATGACAAAGCCTGAAGTAAACTACCATGGCTTACTAGGGTTACTTCAAAACTTTGAGAAGGATCACCAGCTCCATAAAGAGTTGCTGAACTTAGTGGTAGGTCCGTCTTCTGATTCTCAATCCTTTAGAAAAGGAAAGAAGAATAAGAAGAAGAAAACAAAGAAGGTGCAAGTTCAGGCTGGGACATCAATGCAGGGCCAGACCAGGAAGATCAAGCCCGATAAGAGTCCAGCTGAATGCTTCTTTTGTAAGAAGTGGGGGCACTAAAAGAGAAACTATCCTTAGTACATTGCCTCCTTGGATCCGAACAGGCAGAGAAAGAAGCAAGCTGTTGCTGGGTAAGATATTTATATGATAACTCCTTGCAATTTCTTTATTTATGATATTACTGACTCGGTATTGGATACTGATAGCCCTTACCATATTTGCAATTCATTGCAGGGGTTGCAGGTCAATAGAAGATTCGAGCAAGATGAGAGATTCCTGAATGTTAGAGATGAAAGACCAATTTCAGTTCTAGCTTTAGAAATTTTGAAACTTGTATTTAAATCTCATACTGTTGTTCTTAGTGATTGTCATTTTTGTCCTAGTTTCTTTTTAAATATCATTTTTGTAGGCCTTTTGGATCATGAACAATTATAAAATTTTAATAAAGAAATGAGTTTGTAATGTCATTGTGAATGGTGTTACTGCTTTCTATGGATAATTGAACAATGATGTATATATGTTATCACAACCTATTAATATAGTCTACTCTACTGACAAGCACTCTAGATTAGATAGTATATCAAATATCTACTTATGATAGTATAGACTAGGTCATATAAACAAGAATAGGATAAATAGGTTGACTCAAGAGAAAATCCTCAAAGTCAGTGATTGTGAATCACTTCCAACCTGTGAGTCTTGTCTTCTTGGTAAAATGACCAAATCACCTTTTATTGAAAAAGGTGAGAGAGCCAATGAGCTCTTAGGTCTAGTACATACTGATGTATGTGGACCAATAAGCATAAGTGTCAGAGATGGATATGTCTACTTCATCACTTTCATAGATGATCTATCCAGATATGGATATATCTATCTGATGAAACATAAGTCGGATTCTTTTGAAATATTCAAATGATTTTCAAAGTAAAGTAAAAAAATAAACTGAAAAGAGTATTAAAATTCTTCGATCTAATCAAGAAGGAGAATAGCTTTCTAGTGAGTTTCTCATATAACTAGGAGAGAATGGAATTCTCTCCTAATGGACTCCTAGAACACCACAGCATAATGGTGTGTCTGAAAGGAGGAATCAGATTCTGTTAGATATGATCCGATCCATGATGGAATTTGCCAGCTTGCTGATATCCTTCTGAGGATATGCACTCAAATTGGTTTGTTATCTATTAAATAGGGTTCCAAGTAAGTCTGTAGTTAAAACCCCATATGAGATATGGATAGGACGTAAGCCAGCACTTTCACACCTTAGGGTTTGGGGGTGCCCGACTTATGTCAAATGGTTAATTACAGATAAACTTAGACCTAGGTCTGATAAGTGTACATTCATAGGATATCCAAAAGAGATCAAAGGATACTATTTCTACCATGCTGATGAACAAAAGATGTTCATCAGCCTTAGGGCAACCTTTTTGGAAAAGGAGTTTCTTGGTGAAGGAACTGTTGCCTCTAAGGTTGAACTTGATGATGTTCAATAGATAGAAAGTCTGACACAAAATGTTGAACCTAAGTTGGATTTGATCAGATCAGATACGAAGCCTAGTGAACCTACATCACTAAGGCGATCCGATAGAGTACCGCACCATCCAGACAGATACTATGGATTCTTAATCCAGGATGGTGATCCCATCAAACTCGATGAGAATGATGAGGATCCGATCACTTATATAGATGCGATGCAGAGATCCTAACTCTGAGAAATGGCTAGAAGCCATGAGATCCGAAATGGATTTCATGAAGGTCAATGATGTATGGACATTAGTTGACCCACCTAAAGGGGTTAAATCCATTGGGCGTAAATAGATATTTAAAAGGAAAAGAGGTGCAGATGGAAAGGTGGAGATCTATAAATCCCGTCTGGTTGCCAAGGGATATTATCAACATTATGGTATTGACTATGATGAGACATTTTTTCCAGTGGCAATACTCAAATCCATTCGAATAATGCTTGCAATAGCTGCCCACTTGGACTATGAGATCTAATAGATGGATGTGAAGATGGCTTTCCTAAATGGAGAGCTAATCGAAGAGGTGCATATGATACAACCTGAGGGATTTACATCTACAGATGAGTCCAAGGTGTGCAGGCTTTAGAGATCCATTTATAGATTAAAGCAAGCATCTCAGAGTTGAAACATGCATTTTAATAAAGTGATCAAAATGTATGGCTTCGTTAAGAATGGAGAAGAATCCTGCATTTACAAATTGATAAATGGTCCAGTAGTAGTATTCCTTATTTTGTACGTGAATGACATTCTCTTAATAAAAAATGACATCCCCGCACTACAAGCAATAAAAGTTTGGTTGTCATCATAGTTCTCCATTAAGGACTTGGGTGAAGCATCCTACATCCTAGGGATAAAGATCTATAGGGATAGATCTAAAAGGATGCTTGGTATATCCCAGTCCTCGTATATAGAAACTGTGCTGAAGAGGTTCGGCATGGAGAATTCCAAAAGGAACTATTTTTTGATAGGCCAAGAAATTTCTATCTCTAAGAAGGATTGTCCGACAACTCCTGAAGAAAGAGAGCGTATGAGTAAAATTCCATATGCTTCGATAGTGGGGTCTATTATGAATGCAATGACATGTACGAGATCAGATGTGGCATACTCACTAGGAGTAGTAAGTAGATACTAGTCTGATCTTAGAGAAAATCACTGGAAGATGGTTAAAACCATCCTTAAGTATTTGAGAAATACCAAGGACCAATGGTTGATTTATGGTAAGTCAGATCTGAAGCTTGTGGGGTTTACAGATTCTAGCTTTCAATCTCACCATGATGATAGTAAAAGTGTGTTCGGATATATCTTTACTCTAAATGGTGGAGCCATCTACTGAAAAAATTCCAAGCAGCATATAGTGGCTAACTTTGTTTACAAAGCAGAGTACATGGCGGCATCAGATGCAGCAAAAAAAGCTGTATGGCTGAGAAAGTTCATCATCATGCTCGGAGTAGCACCCTCCATTGATGATCTAGTCCTGCTCTACTATGACAACACTGGCACCATAGCTCAAGCAAAGAAACCGAAGGCACACCAGTGGACAAAGCACATTCTACATCGCTTCCATTTGGTCCGTAAGATCGTGGATCGTGGTGACATCGATCTTTAAAAGATCGACGGAAAGGAGAACCTAGCCAACCCCTTCACTAAAGACCTTGCAATCAAGGAGTTCAACAACTATAAGTCAAAGATAGGTACTAGATACTGTGCCAAGTGGCTTTAGGATAAGTGGGAGTTGTTAGAAATTATGTCCCAAGGCCAATCGTCAACCTGTTGATGGTTGAGATATTGTAATTAATTTATTAATTAATAAAAAATATTTTGACATCTTTTTTCATCATAAATTTACATCTTCTAATGAACTCCATTGTTGTGATGAAGTCCTTAGGACTATTTAGTTTTGATAAAGAGAGGAATTATCGATTAGTCCTTAAATTTGTTCATGACCAAATGATAGGCTGTTAATTAGGACGACAGCATCTATCAAGCATGGATCACTATATGCCATATAGATTGGTTATTCTCTTAACCAAGGAGTGTGGAGACACTGGTATGGCATACAGGTGAGATGTATGGGTACATCATCATCGAACGTCACCAACTCTCGAGCATTCTATTATCGAGAATATCTTTGATGGGATATAGGTATAAGTATCCCTTAGACCTAAGATCATCTTAGTGACTTACAAGCAACTCACTATGCTTTGGTACCAGACTAACTAAATTTTTAATTCAACAATGGAAGGCTTCTGGGCACAGTCAAGTACTTGCAAAGTTGGAGTGTGATCAAGATGAAATTGACCATTTTAAGAGTTGGAGAAGAATGTATCACTGTATTTCAATATAGCAAAACCTTAGCCAGGGTAATCCATCAGATGGATTTCATATTTTGAAATATAATGTGGAAAACCTGATCAGAGTTGACAGTTGAACTCTAAAGTATCCTAAGAGCATTATGGTCAAGGAGATGAATTATATGGAAACTATATTCGCATGGGTTCTAAGGATGGTGTTCTACACCTTTCGACCTATCTGACCGTCAAGTATCACTACTAGATGATCACTTCGATTAGTATAAAAATTTATTTCTATACTACCAACTTAAGTTCAGACCTATGAAGTCACACATATTAGACTTCACATTTTGATCGGATGGTTGATCCACGATTTAGAATCATTTTATGATTAAATAATCAATACGATTGATGTTTAACCTAATACAAGTGTTGTAGGAGGATCGATTAGCAATTTGATTACTAATTGGCTTAATTTGATTAAACCAAAAGGCTAAGATTAAATCTAATTAAATATAATTTAATTAGATTTAATTTGATCTTGATTGGATCAAGATCAATTGGCTTATTGGATAAGTCAAGCGTAAGGAAGAACTAGTCCTAGTCTAACAAGAACTCGGATCAACCCAATTTTCTAATTTGATTAAAAAATTAAATTAGAATTAAATTTAATTTAATCTAATTTAATTAAATCTTTAAATGGGTTAGGGCCTTATTTAATTGGATTGGTTTATTCTTATTTTTATTTGGTTAAAAGATCTTGTTTGACCAAGTCAAAATAGGTGTCCTAGTGTGACTAAGACTCCCTATTCCTTGCGCCACCTAATCCTCACGCCCCAGCCTTTTCTCTTTCTATTTTTACATGAATAATCTCCATGCCCAAGGTTTCTCATGCCTCCCTTCTCTCTTCCTTTTTCTCATATGGAAGTTTGTTGAAAGACTAAGTTAAAAGGGGAATTAGTTTTGCTTAACAATTCTATGAGATAGAATCCCTATCAACCAAGACTCTTTCCATAAGTGTGCTGACCCATTCTTCCTTATTTTCTTTGATTTTTATGGTAAAATAGGATATCTTTTTGAGCACCCCCTTTCTGGTCCACGACAGAAAAAAGGTGGGGGCGCCCAAGAGTTGGGCGCCCCAACAACTTCCCTTATTTGGTCTCTTGGGCGCCCCAACAACTTCCCTTATTTGGTCCTTCCTAGTCTAGGTTTTTGACCTAACTTGAACTCTATATATCTATTTATTTAAAAGGAATTTTTAGCTAAAATTTTTGTAGATTTTAGATATTTGAGAGGCCTCTTTGGTGTAGAGAAATTAGAGAAAAATTCATCTAGATCTTGGAGATATTGAAAACACAAATCAAGATTTCTAGAAAAAGAGCAAAGAAGAAGAAGAGGGTCTTCTTCTAAGGTTTTTGTTCCAGATCTCTTCCTCCCTTTTTGTGAGCTTTTGAGTGGTGTTTCAGTATCATAAATCTTCCTCTTTTATTCTGATGTTCCTAGTTTTGAAGAAGAAAGCATCGGATCAACGTCGAAGAGAGATCAGCACAGTGCTAGCATACTGTGCTGATTTCCTGCATCAAGATCTCTGATCATGTTCGTGAGCTCGTGTGGACGATTCCTAGAGGTCGGATTCATGTGCGGCTCATGACTTCATCCTCAAGCCTAGATCAGCAAGTTAGAATATCTAACTTGCTTAGGTAATAGATCTGACCTATTAACTTCATACCTGCATTTGATGTAGTATGGATCTAGATTGATTTGATCAATATTTTCTTTCTTATTTGATTTTAATTTTTAATTTAATATCATGCCTTGATCATGTAATAGATCTGAGATCTAGGTGTTTACATATTTATTTAAATAAATATTTAATTTATTTAAGTCTTTCGTTGCATGATCTTAAAAAAGTTTCAAGATCTACCCATGAAATCCTAAATCTGGTTCCTTCATGTACATCATCATTGAACGTCACCAACTTTAGAGCATTCTACTATCGATAATGTCTCTGATGGGATATTGGTATTAGTGTCCCTTAGACTTGAGATCATCTTAGTGACTTGCAAGCAACTCACTATGCTTTGGTACCGGACTAACTAAATTTCTAATTTAGTAATGGAAGGCTTCTGGGCATAGTCAAGTACTTGCAAAGTCAGAGTGTGATCAAGATGTAATTGACTACTCCAAGAGTTGCAGAAGAATATATCACTATATTTCAATATAGCAAAATCTTGGCTAAGATAATCCATCAAATGGATTTGATATTTTGAAATACAATGTGGACAACCTGATCAAAGTTGATAGTTGAACTTTGAGGTATCTTACGAGCATTTTGGTCAAAAGAATGAATTATATGAAAACTATATTCGCATGGATTCTAAGGATGTTGTTCTACACATTTGACCTATCCCACCGCCGGATACCATTGCTGGATGGTTACTTTGATTTGTATAGGAATCTATTTCTATGCAACCAGCTTAGGTTCGAACATATGAGATCATACACATTAGAGCTCATGATCTAATCGGATGGTTGATCAATGATTAAGAATCGTTTTAAGGTTAAACGATCAATACGATTGATATTTAACCTAGTGCAAGTATTGTAGGAGGATTGATTAGCAATTAGATTATTAATTAGCTTAATTTGATTAAGTCAGAGGATTGACATTAAGTTTAATTAAAAATAATTTAATTAGATTTAGTTTGGACTTGATTGGATCAAGTCTAATTGGCTTATTGGATAAGCCAAGTGCAAGGAAGAACTAGTCCGAGTTCAACTAGGACTCGGGTCAACCCAATTTTTTAATTTAATTAGCAAATTAAATCAAAATTAAATATAATCTAATTTAATTAAATTAAATTTTTAATTGGGTTATGGCCTAATTTAATTTGGTTGACTTTAAATTGATTTAATTTGGTTTGAGAAATCACTTTGACCAAGTCATAGATGGAATCCTAATAAGACTAGGATTCCAACTTGAGCCACCTTAGCCCCTCATGCCCCATGCCCTCTTTCTCTCTTATTTTATGTGACAAATACCTTTCTCCCAGGCCTTCTCACGCATGCCCTTCTCTCCTCTCTTTCTCATATGGAAGTTAGGTAGTGGACCAAGTCAAAGTAGGAATTGATTTTGGTTTCAAATCCTAAGAGATAGTGTTTTAAAAAACCAAAACTCTTCCTCCATTTTGTGTTGCCCTCCTCCCTATTTTTTCTTTGATATTCTTGATAAAGAAGAGAATATTTTGGGTGACATTTTCATATGGGTCCATGCCAAAAAATTCTAGAGAGGGCACCCAAGAGTTGGGCGCCCCCTGACTTGCCCTTTTTGGTCTTTCCTTGTCTAGTTTTTGACCTAGACAAGAACTCCTCTTCTCCTATATATTTTGGATGAATTTTGAGCCAATTTTATGATATGTTATAGACTATTGAGAGAGCTTTGGAGTGTGTGAAAATCAGGAAGAGAAAGTCCTTGGGCATGGGGGTTCCATAGACACCAAACTAGGTGTCTAGGTGAGAGCAAAGAGAAGAAGAAGAGGGTCTTCTTCTAGGATTGCTATGTTCAACTCTTTCCTTCCTCTTTCTTTGAGTTTTCTAAGAGTGTCTCTCATCTTAAACCTCCTCTCCTCTTTCTCCTCTTTGGAAGAGTCCAAATCTAGAAGAAGAAGACATCTGATCGACCATCAAAGAAAGATCAGCATAATACTAGCATACTATGCTGAGTTCCTGCATCAGGACTTTTCATCATGATCGTGGGCTCGTATGGATGACTCCTAAAGGTCGAACGCGTGTATGGCTTACAACTTCATTCTCAAATCTAGATAAGCAAGTTAGAACATCTAACTTGCATAGGTAATAGATCTGATCTATTATTTTCAAACCTGCATTAGATGTAGTATATATGCATGTTGATGTGATCAACATGTTTTAGTTACTTCTTCAGATTTTAAATTTTGATTTAATAACATGCCATGATCATGTAATAGATCTTATATCTAAAATATTTTTCTAATATTTAAAATTAATTTTGATTAATTTTTATCTTTCACTGCCTGATCTTGAAAAAGTTTCAAGATCTAGCCCTAAAATCCTAGATCTAATTCCAACAATTGGTATCAGAGCAAGGTTGATTATTACATGGTTATGTATATATGTTTAGATTATTTCTTAGATTAGATTTAATTTATAATTTATTTTTTAAATCTAAAATTAAAAATGATGATCACACGAACTGATTATAAGGTTATCTTACTGTAAGATTTACCCCTTACAGTGGAGTGGTTGTCCTAGTTCGTATAAATCTATGTTTAATCATAAATTTATTAGATATAATCTAATTTTATTTATAATTTATTAGATTTAAATTAATTTTAAATCTAAAAATAAAAATTTTAGATTGCACGGACTGATTATAAGGTTGTCCTACTGTAAGGTTCACCCCTTACAGTGGAGAGGTTATCCTAGTACGTGCTGATCTGAAATATTGATCATAAAATTTTAGATTAGATCTAAAAAAATTTATGATCTAATTAAAAATATTTTAATCTAATTTTAATCATCATAAATATGTGAGATTTGATCTAAAAAAATTTATGATTGATTAAAGTTGAAATTATTTTAATTATATGAATCTATTTAGATTAGATCTAAAGTAGATTCATATTTATGTTACTTACATATTGATTATGAATCAAACATGCAACTTGATTGATAGAACCATATTATAAAAGTATTTTATAAATATAAAAATTATTTTTGAAAAGTCGAATTCCAATCCTTAGTCCAAAATTTAATTAAGAATTAAGAAATTATTTGATTAGGATCTAGGATTGTGAATTGAAGATCCTAAGATAAATCATAACACATTGGGTTAATTGGGTTAGTAAAAATTAGGTCCATTAAATGGGTTAGACCTAAGGTTAGATTAAAGAATGAATTTAATTAGAGAATTAACTAAATCTAATCAATTGTTGTCTTAGATTACGTCAAGGATTCTCTAGATCAATTATAATAGTTATAGTTGGTCAAGTCCATGTCTTTAACGAGACCCAAAATGAACTTGATTCTAAGCTACGTGGTCTAGCATAAACTATTAGGTTGATCTAATTGAAACTAATTAAATCAGTTGGTGTCTAAGGTAAACTGGGTGATCTTTAATTGGTAGCCCACTTACTTGGCCATTTCTAATGGTGTCTAAGACAAGCTTTGGCAGACCCTCCCACTGATCGAACTTACCTGATCTCTTGGTGAAATTATGTTTTGATCGAATCATTGGACTATCTGAGCTGACCCATGTCAGCTAGGTAAATCAGTATAACTGATTTAGGTGCTCCTAAACCAGCCTATTAATGGTCTCCCTTAAGCTGACTTGCTGAAGCCAGTGGAAGCATCATGACAAGCTGGTTCATTTGATCTTCTCTCTTTAAATCAAATCAATTAAATCCTCTAAAATTATTATGTCCTTAAAATAAAATAGTTATGGTGATAACTAGATCATAGCCTCTTATTTAGTGGATGATAATGGGTCCATTAGTTGGATAATCATTGGAGGCCCATAGGCCTGGTGCTTATTCGCTAATAAAATTATCATTCATAATATGATTTCTTGACTGTATCTCTTTAAATGATGGTTAGGTTGACCAACCACAGTTGGACTTAATCATTCATTAGTTAGGTGGACCAAGTATGATTATGTTAATGGTTGGACCTAACCAGAACTTTCAATGGAGGCCATAGCCTACTGAAAAGATACCTAGGGCAAAATTAAATTATTAGAAATTGTTTGGAGAAACAATTGGTTATGAACCTACCCTTATATGTACATAGATTGACCAACCATAGTTGGACTTATGTGTAGTCTCTGTGGATTCTAGTATCCACTAAGAAATTAAGGCAATTCTTTGAATTGACGGTAGAGGCTACCAGTTCAAATAAAATAGTCGGAGAAACCTTTTGATTAAAGTTTAAATTTTTAGGTTTAATGAATCAATTACTAATTAAGCTTTTAGTTCTCCTTTATGCAATTAAATCCTAACCACAGTTGCTCCATTCACTATTAGACAGTGATAAACTTATAGGATCCAACTTCGATAATAAGTATTGAAAGTTGAATATTATTCAGCAGCACGAAGTGGTTCGTGTTGGGACTTCTATGCTCAGTTTAAACATAAGATCCAAGAATAACTTAGATCAGGTAGAATACTTCCACTATAAGAAGCAGGGGCATTGAAAGAGGAATTATCCTCAGTATCTTGATTCTCATAACCCCAACAGGCTAAAAAGGAGAGATGAGCAAGTAGTTGCTAATCAAGGATGTTATATGACAACACCTTGTAATTTTTTTGTTTGTGATACTTCTACTTGGGTATTAGATACCAGAAGTCCAGTCCATACTTGCAATATGTTGCAAGGACTTTAAATTAGTAGAAGATTTGAAAATAATGAATGATTCCTGAATGTTGGAGATGAAAGGTCTATTCTAGTTCTAGCTATGAGAATAGTTCAACTTATTCTCGATACTAATATCATTTCTTTAAATGAATGTCATTATTGTCCTTCCTTTCTGATGAATATAATCTCTATTAGCCTTTTGACCAAAGATGGTTATCATTTATCTATAAAGAGAGATTATTGTGATATCATTATGAATGATATTACAATAATGCAAGGACAACAAAGAAATGGTATTTACATTTTATCACAACCTATGAGTGTAATGTACACTTCTAGAAAATATCCTAGATTAGATAATGTCTCTGATATCTACCTATGGCACTGTAAGCTAGGCCACATAAATAAGAATAGGATAAATAGGTTGACTCAAGAGGAAATCCTCGAAGTCAGTGATTATGAATCACTTTCAACCTATGAATCTTGCCTTCTTGGTAAAATGACCAAGTCACATTTTACTGAAAAAGGTGAGAGAGCTACTGAGCTCTTAGGTCTAGTACATACTGATGTATGTGGACCAATAAGCACAGATGCTAAAGGTGGATACTTCTACTTCATTACTTTCATAGATGATCTATCTAGGTACGGATATGTTTATCTAATGAAACATAAGTCGGATTCATTTAAAATGTTCAAAAGATTTTGAAGTGAAGTAGAAAAATAAACTAGAAAGAGTATTAAAACTCTTCGATCAAATCGAGAAAGTGAATATCTATCCAATGAGTTCTTGACATATCTAGGAGAGAATGGGATTCTCTCATAATGGACTCCTTTAGGAACACCACAGCATAATGGTGTATCAGAAAGGAGAAATCAAACTTTGTTAGACATGGTTCGATCCATGATGGAATTTTCTAGTCTCTCTATTTCATTTTGGGGTTATGCTCTTGAGACTGCATGTTATATATTGAATAATGTACTGATTAAATCTATCACAAAGACTCCATATGAGATATGGACTGGGCATAGGCCTACACTCTCTCACCTATGGGTTTGGGGTTGTCCAGTCTATGTCAAATGTTTGCATATAAATAAGCTTGGACCACGGTTTGATAACTGCATGTTTATAGGGTATCCCAAAGAAAGTAAAGGTTACTATTTCTATCATGTTGTAGAACAATAGGTGTTCATCAGCCTTAAGACAGTCATTTTAGAAAAGAAGTTCCTTGGTGAAGGAACTGTTGCCTCTAAGATTGAACTTGATGAAATTCAACAGGTAGAAAAACCAACCCCTATAGCTGAATTTGAGTTGGATTTGATTAGATCAGATCCAGAGCCTAGTGTACCTGCACTATTAAGATGATTCGATAGAGTACTACAGCATTTGGACAGATACTATAATTCCTTAGTCCAGGATGGTGATCCTATTGAACTCGATAAGAATAATGAGGATTCGATCACTTATATGGATGCTATGTAGAGATCCGATTCTGAGAAATGGCTTGAGGCATGAAATCCAAAATGGAGTTCATGAAGGTCAATGATGTGTAGACATTGGTTGACCCACCTGAAGGAGATAAATCCATTGGGTGTAAATAAGTCTTCAAAAGAAGGAGCATAGATGGACAGGTGGAGACTTATAAAGCCCATCTGGTTGCCAAGGGGTATCGTCAATGTTATGGTATTGACTATGATGAGACGTTCTCTCCTATGGCAATGCTCAAATCCATTCGGATAACGCTTACGATAGCTACCCATCTAGACTATGAGATCTGGTATATGGATGTGAAGATAGCTTTCCTAAATGGAGAGCTGGCCGAAGACATGTATATGATACAACCTGAGGGATTCATATCCACAGATGAGTCTAAGGTGTATAAGCTTTAGAGATTCATTTATGGATTGAAGTAGGCATCTCAGAGTTGGAACATGCATTTTGATAAGGTGATCAAAATATATGGCTTCGTTAAGAATGGAGAGAAATCCTGCATTTACAAATGGGCAAATGGTCTAGTAGTGGTATTTCTTATCTTATATGTGGATGACATTCTCTTAATCAAAAATGACATCCCCGCACTATAGAAAATAAAAGTCTGACTGTTATCACAGTTCTCCATAAAGAACTTGGGTGAAGCATCCTATATCCTAGAGATGAAGATCTATAGAAATAGATCTAAAAGGATGCTTGGGTTATCCCAGTCCACGTACATAAATACTGTATTGAAGAGGTTTAGCATGGAGAATTTGAAAAAGAGCTATCTCTCGATCGGTCATGAAATTTTTCTCTCTAAGAAAGATTGTCCGATAACTTCTAAAGAGAGAGAGCATATGAGTAGAGTCTCATACGCTTCGACAGTAAGATCTATCATGTTCGTCATGACATGTATAAGACCTAACGTGGCATATGATGAAAAACATGCAGGATTTCATGCATAGATTTCAAAACTTTTTCAAAATTAAAGCAGCGAAAGACAAATTAAATAGTTTAATCTATAATATGCATGTAATTACATTACAAAATCCTACATCAAGGATCTATAACATATTATGATGTAAATATAAATCTAAAATTAAATTAATCATAAGTGATATTGATCTTATCAATAACTAGATCTAGAACAATTCTAGATCTAACCCTAGATCATATCTAGGTTACCAAGAGATCAGATCACTTATCTTTTCATGGGTCGAGAACTCTATGGTTGATTTCTATTATTGCTTTTAGAGCCACACACGTGTTCGACCTCTATAGGTGATCCACACGAACCTGCAACATAGATCGGAGGTTTGTCGAACGAAGATCCGCTCAAAGTGCTAGCTTCTCATGGATCCCTCCTGATGGTTAATCAAATACATGTTCTTCGAATCTATTGGACACTCTAAGAGATGAAGAATATGAGGAGGAATAAGGAAGAAATCCAAACCTAGTATTTTCTATAAATCAAAAAATAAAATTAAAAAAACATAAATCCTAAAAGATGACAAATCATCTCCTTCAGGACATCAATAATTGATGTCCTAAAAATATCTCTATGCTAGGACAAGAGGAGACCTTCTCCTCTAGGATTATTTTTAAGTTTTCAAATCTAATATTTTTTACTTTTATCATATAAAATTCTCATAAGAAATTAGAGAAGAAGGATTTTCAAAGAAACCCTAAGAGAAGACGTTCTTCTCTTCTTCTTCTCTCATTAGGATATGATCAAATCATATCCAAAAAGAACACCATGCCCCAATAACTTGGAGAACTTATCTCCATGCCCTATTCCTCTCTCTCTCAGATTTTTATCACATAAAAATGATAAAGAAAAATAAAGGATAAAGACTTTTAAATAAAATCACAAGAGAAGACAATCTTCTCTCTTACCTTGTCTTTTAAAGACATCAACCTTTGATGTCTTAATTGAAGGCTCTTCCCCAAGAATCTTGGCACCTCAAAACCACCATGCCATCTCCTCCTTTTCCTCTGGTTTTCCATAAATTTTTCATGATTTATTACATCCTCAAAGGGCCTTGAAAAGTGGCATGGGTTAACAACCAAAGACTAGGTCAAAGATTAGTCTTAGAAGGACTCTCGGTGACGTCCAACTTTTGGATGCCACCCCATCCCTGACACCACCCCATCCCTTTCTCAATGTGGAGAACCAGCAAAAGTATTCCTAAAAGGATCGAAAAAGGGCACACAATAATATGGGAGGTGTGGAGTTTTTTTCCATAGAGAGAGAGATAGAGTTTTAGGTTTTAAGGATCTATCAAATAGAATCCCATGCATAACTACTTTCCAATTTTTATCAATTCAAAATTTATTCCAAAACCTCTAGATATCAACTATAGTGTTCGAACAAAAATAATAGACTATATATCATGATTTTTTTTCATAGTGAGTCATTCTCTTTCTAAAGTTAATCTGGAGTGGTCAATCCCATCTGAACTCATACACCAACTTTACATGTACTTGACTATACCCAAAAATCTTTTAAATCTATATTAAAAATACAGACAGTCCGACACCAAAGTATAGTGAGTTGCTTGCAAGTCACCATGGTGATCTCAGGTCGAAGGAACACTTATACCCACTGGCCTTAGCTAGCTACTCTTGACAGTAGAGTTCTATATTGGTCAATGCAGATGTACTCCTACATCTCACCTGGATGCCATACCAGTGTCTCCATATCACTTGGTCACGAGGACAACCAATGCATATGGCATACAGCTACCTACACTCGATAAGTTATCATTCCTATTAATAACTTATCATTTGATTATGAATAATTTAAGAACCATCTAATAAATCCTCCTGTATCAATTGATTGTGATTCTAAGAACTTCATCATAATTTAAGAGTTCATTTAAGAAAGATAGAACTTTTATGATGAATCAGTCGAATAACTATTATTATTAGATAATTCATATACTAATTTCAATCATCTACCACTTAGATGATTGGCTTTATGACACATTTCCCAACAACTCTCAGTTAGACTAAAGCCAATCAGAATGATATCAAATATTCTATCTTCCACTTGAGTTTGTAGAACTTCTTAGTTCCAAGGCCTTAGCAAATGGGTCAGTCAACTTCTCCTTTTACATCGATCTTCTAAAGATCAACGTCACCCAGATCTAATATCTAAGATGAAAGTGCAGAATATGCTGATCCTTGGATTCTTTAGCCTAAGCTATGGCTCCATTACTACGAAAGGACTGGACCATTGGTGGAGGGTGCCACTCCCAATCAGCTAAGGAACCTCAGCAACTACACAGCTTACATAGAAGCATCATATGCCATGATGTACTCTACATCACTAACTGAATAGGCTAAAGTATACTGCTTGGAACCTTTCCAATAGATTGCTCCTACAATTAGGGTATGATCCAACATTCTCTTATTTTCATCTTATTTTGAGTGAAATTAAAACATCCACATATTTTAAGTTAGTACTTCCATATTTGAATCACTAAATCTTAGTATTTTTCAAATACTTAAGGATTGTCTATACAATCTTTCAGTGGCTCTTACTTGGATCATACCGGTATCTGCTCACCTCTAGTGAGTATACCATATTTGATCTCATACATGGAGAAATAAGAGGATAGCTAAACCTTTATTCCTTGCAATGCTTGAATACTATTTTTGATTAAGAGAATTTCATCCTCAAACATCATAAGAAATAACACTATAAAATATTTTATCCAATTATAAATACAGGGTTTGTCTTTGTTCATAACAAAGATATATGCTTAGAACGTATGTTCAAATTCTGAGGTAACAGCCAAATGGGCTTTATAGGTCTTTACTTTTCCTTCTGCACTACTCTGATCCTTTTGAAAATTCATTTGTACCCAATGGATTTTATCCCTTTAGGTGAATCAACTAATATCTATACACTATTGATTTTCATAGACTTCAATTTGGATCATATGGCTCCAAGCCACTTCTCAGAGTCAGACCACTGCATTGTATTCCTATAGGTGATCGAATCCTTATTTTTCTCATCAAGCTCAATAGGATCACCATCCCAGACCTACATACTAAAGTATCTGTCTGACTAACATGGTACTCTACCAAATCTCCTTAAAGGTGATACTTTAATGGGCTCCGAATTTGATCTGAACAAATATGGTTCTGTAGGTTTTTTAGATAACGTCGGTTCTTTTCTATCAGTCAAACTTTTGCAAGTTCAACTTGACAGGCATCAGTTCCTTCTCTAAGAAACTTCTTTCCAAAAAGAATGCCCTACTATTGATGAACATCTTATGTTCTTTAGTGTAGTAGAATTAATAATTCTTAAACACTTATTGGACTAGGATCCAAGTTTATCTATGTACAAATCTTTGACATAGGCCAATCAACTCCAAACCCAAAAGTGAGAGAGTTTAGGTCTATGCCCAATCCATATCCAATATGGAGTCTATGCAACAAATTCATTCGGTATAAATTTTTAGAGTAAGACAAGTAGTCACAAGAGCACAACCTTGAAATAGGCAGATTAGTGAACCCTATCGTAGATTGAACCATGTTTAATAAAGTTCAATTTCTTCTTTTAGATACACTGCATTCCAAAAAGAAATCCATTGAGAGAGAATCTAATTCTCTCCTAAATATGTCACAAACTCACTGGATAAGTATTCGCCTTCTTGATCTGATCGAAGAGTTTTAATATCTTATCCAATTTATTTTTTTATTTCATTATTGAATCATTTGAACATTTCAAATAATTCATCCTAGATGCACCCATGCCCAAATAGATCATCTATAATAAAATATTAATACTTCCTTTGGCACTTAAGTTCATAGGTCCACATACATCACTATGTATGAGACTTAGAACTTTATCAGCTCCTTCACCTTTTCTAGTAAAAGGTGACTTTATCATCTTTCCAAGAAGACAAGATTCACAGGCTATCGATAATTCACTATCATTGATGTTCAGGTTTTCCTGTCAAGCTAATCCATTTATCTTGTTCTTGTTAAGATGACTAAGCCTATAATGCCAAAGATAGATATCCATGACATAATCTAACTTGGATATGTACATTACACTTAACAAGCTGTGTAAATGTTAAATGTTATTTCTTTATTATCCATGTATTATTGTAACATTATTCACAATAATATCACAACAATCCTCTTTATTGATAAATGATAACCATTCCTGGCCAAAAGGCCAATAGAGAACACATTTATCGTAAAGATGGACAATAGTGATAATCACTCAAAATGACATCTTTGAAAATAAGTTTGACAATTTCTAAAGCTAGGATTGGAATAGGATTTCCATTCAAAATGTTTAGGTATTTCTCATCATTTTCAAACATTCCACTTACCTATAGTTCTTGCAATAAATTACATAGAACAATCGGTATCTCATACCCAGGTAGCAGAATTTCATATAGAGAAATTTCAAGGTGTTATCATATAACATCCTTGATAAGCAACTCTTGCTCATTTCTCGTGTTTAGTCTATTATGGTCAACGAAAGCAAGATAATTCTTTTTCCTATGATCATGCTTCTAACAGTAGAAGCACTATGCCTGATTTGACTCAATTTTGGACTAATTATTTTTACTAGGCTAAGAGGCCCGAGTACAAATCCATTCATACTACTAAACCAAATTCAACTTTCACTAATAATTATCAAAGTTGGATCCCATAAGTCATCACTATCTAACAGTGATAGGAGCAATTAGGGTTTAGCCTTATTTTGAGAAAAGAGAATAATGACCTAAGTTTATGAATTATATTAAGCCAAGAGACTTGGACTTTAGTCTTAAGGTTCTTCCACTATTTTATTCGAATTGGTAGCCTCTACCTCCAATTTGAAAAATTACTTTAATTTTCGAGTGGGTACTAGAATCCACATAGACTTCACATAAGTCTAACTATGGTTGGTCAACCCATATATATCTAAGGATAAGTTCATAATTAATTATTTCTCCAAATAACTTTTAGTAATTTAATTTTACCCCAGAAACCTAATCAGTAGGCTAGGGCCTCCACTATAAGGATCCGGTTAGGTCCAACCATTAACATGACCATACTTGGTGCATCTAACCAACGAATGATTAAGCCCAACTATAGTTGGTCAACCTAACCACCATTAGAGAGACACATCTAAGTCATCATATGATGAATGATAATTCCATTAGTCAACAAGCACCAGGCCTATGGGCCTCCAATGATTATTAAGTTAATGGACCCATTATCAAACACCTTAATGGGAGGCTATGACTCAGTTATCTTCATAACTTTATCATTTTAAGGATCTAATAATTTTAGAGAATTTAAATTATTAGTGATTTAAGAATAGAAAGGATATGGACCAATTTGATCCCACTGACTTCACCAAGTCAAGTCCTCCCACTGACTTCTCAAGTCATCAACAAGGACTAGGATCAATTTTAGTCCATGGACACCTAGATTAGTCTCACTGAATGAAATCAATCTCATTGATTTTTTATGTGATATGGGTTAGCATAAATCAATGAGCAACCTAATCAAAAGCTGATTAACCATATTGGCCAGGTAAATGAGATCGGTGGAAGGGTCTACCAAGGCTTTCCTTAGACACCATCAGAGATGGCCAGGTAAGTGGGTTGTCAATTAAAAACCACTGATTTGGGATGCCAGACTTACCTTAGATACCAATCGATTTATCAGTTTTGATTTGATTTGCCTAAAGACTCAGGCTCGACCACTGAGCCACGATCAGTATCCATTTGTTAGATGTATGGACTTTGATCAACTACAACTATTGAATTAATCTAAAGAAATGATCTAATCCTAATTAACTATTAATTAGGTTTGATCAATTTCTTAACTAAGTCCATATTTAATCTAACCCTAGGTCTAACCTGGTTAAGGACCCGATCAAAGCTAATCCATAACCCATTAGCCCATGTTTTATGAAATTATCTTAGGATCTTCAAATCATAAATCTAGATCCTAAATAATCACTTAATTCTTAATTAAGTTCAAGCTCATGAGTTTTGGATTAATGGAACCTCAGAACTAAGTTTTGATTTGATTATTTGAAATATTTTCAAATTGTAAATACTTTACTTTGAATCAAATTCAATTGATGGTTTTATATCTGATTTGTTTCAATATTTCAATCATGTTCTAGGTTTTCAAATCTAGAGTTTTGTAGAAAGTAAGTTTGTAATTTAAATTTTATAAAATTTATATGTCATACATATGTAAACTAGAATAAAAAATGAAGCTACATATCAACATATGCAACATGAAGATCTAGATCAAAACATGAAACATATCACATGGATCTCATCTAAATGATCAAAATTAGATCATAAATTATTTAATATTAGATTTAAAATTTAAAAATAAATTATAAATTATTTTAGATCTTATCTAACATATTTATGATTTAGGTTTCTCAGATCAGCACATACTAGGACAATCTTTTCACTGAAAAGCATAAACCTTACTGCAGGATAACCTTATGGCAGTATGTGCAATCTTGATATTATTTAGATCTAATCTAAATAATTTAAAATAGATCTAATATTTATTTAATTTTAGTTTTAAATTAAAAAATTAAATCATAATTTTTTTTAGATCTAATCTAAATTATTCATGATTCAGATTCAAATCAGCACATACTAGGACAATCTTTTCATTGTAAGGGGTTAACCTTACAACAGGACAACCTTATGACAGTATATGCAATCTTTAATTAATTTTAATTTTTAGATTTACTCTTAAGCATACATGAACATGTTATAAAAGAACCTAGATGCTCTAATAGCATTGATAAGAAATATGTAGGGTTTCATGCATAGATTTCAAATTTTTTTCAAAATTAAAGCAGTGAAAGACATAGATTAAATAGTTTAATCTATAATATGCATGTAATCAGATTATAAAACCCTACATCAAGGATCTATAACATGTCATGATGTAAATATAAATCTAAAATTAAATTAATCATAAGTGTTATTAATCATATCAATACCTAGATCTAGAATAATTCGAGATCTAATCCAAGATCATATCTAGGTTACCAAGAGAATAGATCACTTACCTTTGCATGGGTTGAGAACTCTGCAGTTAATTTTTGTTATTATTTTTAGAGCCACACATGCATCCAGCCTCTATAGATGATCCACATGAATCTGCAACATAGATCGAAGGTTTGTCGAATGAAGATCCGCTCGAAGTGCTAGCTTCTCACAGATCCCTCATGATGATTAATCAAATACATGTTCTTTGGATCTCTTGGACACTCCAAGAAATAAAGAATATGAGGATGAATAAGGAAGGAATCCAAACCTTTCATCTTCCATAAATCAGAAAATAAAATCAAGAAAAATAAATCCTAAGAGAAAACAAATCTCCTCCTTCAAGACATCAATGATTGATGTCCTAAAAATATCTCTATGCTAGGACAAGAGAAGACCTTCTCCTCTAAATTTTCTTCTAAGTTTCTAGATCTAATATTTTTTTATTTTTATCATATAAAATTTCTACAAGAAATTGGAGAAGAAGGATTCTTAAAGAAATCCTAAGAGAAGGCGTTCTTCTCTTCTTCTTTTCTCATCAGGACATGATCAAATCATGTCCAAAAGAACACCATGCCCCAACAACATGGAGCACTTATCCCCATGCCCTATTCCTCTCTCTCTTATATTTTTATCACATAAAAATCATAAAGAAAAATAAAGGATAAAGACTTTTAAACAAAATCACAAGAGAAGACAATCTTCTCTCTTACCTTGTCTCTTCAACACATCAATCTTTGATGTCTTAATTGAAGGCTCTTCCCCAAGAATCACAGTGCTCCAAAACCACCATGCCTTCTCCTCCTTTTCCTCTAGTTTTTGATGAATTTTATTGGATTTATCACACCCTCAAAGGGCCTTGAAAAGTGGCATGGGTTAATAACCAAAGACTAGTCTTAGAAGGACTCTTGGTGGCGTCCAACTTTTGGATGCCACCCCATCCCTTTCTCAATGTGGAGAACTAGCAAAAACATTCCTAAAAGGATGGGAAAAGGGTGCACAACAATATGGGAGGTGTGGAGTTTATTTCCATAGAGAGAGAGATAGAGTTTTAGGTTTTAAGGACTCTATCAAATATAATTCCATGCATAACTACTTTCCAATTTTAAGCAATTCAAACTTTATTCCAAAACCTCCAGCTTATGGGGCATAGAAAATCATTCTTAGGCATGTAATTAATTTAAGTTAACTTCTAGAAATGAAGTGTGGGTGTGGGCTTTCTTAGGTGCAAGGAAAGAGAGAGAGTCCCAGTCCAACTGGGACTCCTCTTATTTGACTAGGCCAAAATAGTTTTGAACCCAATTTAAATCCTATTTAAATTAAATTAAATATAATCTAATTAAAGATAATTCTAGTCCAACTAGGAGCTTAATTAAATTAAATTAAATCAAGATTTAAATCTGATTTAAATTCTAAGTCAATTAGGTGCACCCAAGTCCTAATCAAATAAGAAATTATTCTTTCTTACAATTAGCTTATCCAATAAACCAACTAGACTTAATCTAATAAAGTTCAAACCAATTCTAATTAAATCTAATTTAGTTAGACTTGATCTCAGCCCAATTGCTCAATCAAATTAAGTCAATTAGCAATCTAATTGCTAATCGATCCTCCTGCAATATTTGTATTAGATCAAACATCAATCGCATTGAATATTTGACCTCGAAATGATTCTCAAACATCGATTAACCATCTGATTAGATTACAAGCTCTAATGTGTATGACCCCATAGGTTCGAACCTAAGCCAGTAGCATAGAAATCAATTCCTGTATCAATCAAAGTTACATCTAGCAATAGTTCCCGACGTTCGGATAGGTCCAATGTATGCAAAGCGACATTCTTAGAACCTTGGCCCATGGTTACTGTATAATTCATCCCTATGATCAATAATGCTTAAGACGACTTTGAGTACGCTGTCAAACACTCATATAAGTCATCTCTATTATGTCTCAAAATTTTGCAAATCCCATGACACCTTATGAGGATTATCCAATCTAAGATTTTACTAAATTGAAACACAGCGAGTCATTCTCTTTCTGAAGTTAATCAAAAGTGGTCAATCCCATCTTGACTCACGCACTAACTTTACAAGTACTTGACTATACTCAAAAATCTTTCGAACCTATATTAGTAATACAGGTAGTTTGACACCAAAGTACAGTGAGTTGCTTGCAAGTCACCATGGTGATCTTGGATCGAAAGGACACTTATAACCATTGGCCTTAGCTAGCTACTTTTGATAGTAGAGTGCTACATTGATCATGCTTAATACAGATGTACTCTTACATCTCATCTGGATGCCATACCAATGTCTCCACATCACTTGGTTACGAGGACAACCAACATATATGACATACAACGATCTACACTCAATAAGTTATCATCTTTTTTAATAACTTATCATTTGATCATGAATAATTTAAGAACCATCAGATAAATCTTTCTTTATCAATTGATTATGGTTCTAAGAACCTCATCATAATTTAGGAGTTCATTTAAGAAAGATAGAACTTTTATGATGAATCAACCAAATAACTATTATTATTAGATAATTCATATACTAATTCCAATCATCTACCACTTCGATGATTGGCTTTAGGATACTTAGGTGTACAAGCTTCAGAGATCCATTTATGGATTGAAGTAGGCATCTTGGAGTTGGATCATGCATTTTGATAAGGTAATCAAAATGTATGGCTTTGTTAAGAATGGAGAAGAATCCTATATTTACAAATAGGCAAATGGTCTAGCAGTGGTATTTCTTATCTTGTATGTGAATGACATTCTTTTAATCGGGTATGATATCCCGTACTGCAGAAAATAAAAGTCTGGTTTTCATCACAGTCTCCATGAAGGACTTGGGTGAAGCATCCTTTATCCTAGGGATGAAGATGTATATAGATAAATCTAAAAAGATGCTTGGATTATCCCAGTCCACATACATAGATACTGTGCTGAAGAGGTTCAGCATGAAAAATTCTAAAAAGGGCTATCTTCTAATAGGTCATGCAATTTTCTCTCTAAGAAGGATTATTCGTTAACTCCTAAAGAGAGAGAGTATATGAGTAGAGTCCCATATGCTTCGATAGTGAGATCTATCATATACGCCATGACATGTACAAGACCAAACGTGCCATACTCACTTGGATTATGATTAATCCAAGGGGTCTATGGAAGTTGCGTGTGGACCACAGGATCTAGTGACCATGGAGGGTTGCGGTCATGATCTGAAGATTAGAAAATATTTCAAGACTCCATCAAGGACATGTTCGACTCATAATAGGAGAACAAGTCCTGTTAGGACTCTTGTAAACTGCTGAAAAAAGGATTCTCATCCTATTTAAAGGGCTAAGGTGCTATGAAGCAAAAACGAAATGGTGCATGTGGTGTGAGAGGCACATAGAGAGGCTCAAACAGCTACCAAGAGGAGCTTGGCAAAGCATCGAGTACGTGCAGCCCGTAAGAGAGAGAAGCAATAGGTGCATAGCATCTGATGAGGAGGCTGTGAGGGCAAAGCATCTTGTAGCTTTCATGGATCTCCTTGGGATTCTGAGAGAGCTTTTATGAGGGTAGCTTCTAGTTGAGAGGGATTTATGTACGATGAGTTGAGAGTGGGTGTTCTCCTTTTATACCTATTTTTCTTTTTCATAGTGAAGCTTTGCATGTTCTGTGAAGGGGAGCCTTTAGGCTAATCCACATACTTGATTGTTTTCTTATTTTATTTCTTCCTTCTTTCTGCCGCAATAATTTGGTATGAAATCCTTAACAAGCGGTATTAGAGTAGCTGATATCCCAATAGTTTAGTATCAGAGTGAGTTGATACCATAATAGCTATGTGGCTGAGAAAATTTATCACTGAGCTCAGAGTAGCATCCTCCCTAAATAGTCTGATCTTGCTCTACTGCGATAGCACTGGTGCCATAGCTCAAGCAAAGGAATCAAAAGCACACCAGTGGACGAAGCAAATTCGGCACTGCTTCTACCTATCCTGGAAGATCATGGATCAAGGTGACGTCGATCTTTAGAAGATTGATGAAAAAGAGAACCTAGTGAATCCCTTCATAAAGCCCTAGCAATAAAGAAGTTCGATAACCACAAGTCAAAGATGGATATTAGATACTATGCCGAGTGGCTTTAGGACAAGTGAGAGTTGTTAGAAAATATGTTCCAAAGTCAATCATCAGTCTGTTGATAGTTGTGCTATATTATATCTGTAATTGATTCATTAATAAATAAAATATATTTTTTGTCAGGAATGTATGCTCTTCCCACATGGATTAGTGTGGCCATCAACGATTAGCCAAGCAACAAGAAAGTACTTCTTAGAGATTTCTGTGAAAGCACGATCAAACAATTCAAAAAATAGAGAAGAAGAGAAGAAGAGATTTCTAGAAGAAAAGAGCTTTTATTTTGTATATTTTAGCACTCTTTACAACCTTGATCTATTTTCAGTATATATACTTTACAAAGGGTCAAGCCTAAGCTCATAGAAAAACTCTCCAAATCCAAACAATCCATGTACATAAAATAATAACCCGTAAAAACTAAGCCGGCCAAATTTTAGACTGAGCTGACTAACCTACGATTGGGTTGGCTCAGTCTGGACCCAGTTGTGTACCGTGCCAATAGTTCAAAAATGCTACTTTCTATCTGAATTTTTTCTAAGATCTAGCCGACCCAGTCCTAGATTAAGCCAGCCCAGTTTTCAACTTAGTCGGCTCAGTCTCAGGGTGAGCCAGCTCAGTTTCTGAACTTTGCTAGGAGAGCTGATTTTTCTTCCAGCTCACTCCCATCTTCTCATGACCTATCTTCTTATGTTTCCAAGACTTGGGGTGCCACTTTTGAGCTCACATTCTCCACCTTGGTGCTTTCAAGTCCTTGTGAACTCTTCTCTTCTCAATAGACCCATCCATGCCACACATCTCTGAAAGCTATCTCTGGGGAGTACCTTCGTGAGTGCATCAGACTGATTCTCCTTGGTATGGATCTTGATCAGTTCCACTTCACCTTCCTCCACCAGCTTTCTGATCTTATGGTACCTCACATCTATATGCTTTGTGCGTGCATGATAAACTGGGTTCTATGCTAACAGTAGAGCACCCTGACTATTACTGAACAGTGTAACCTTGCTCTACTCCACCTCCAACTCATCAATCAGCCTCCTAAGCCAAAGGGCTTTCTTTACAGCCTCTGTTATCCTAATGTACTCGACCTCTGTGATAGATAAGAATGTGATTGGCTGAATGATTGATCTCCAAGACACCGGTCCACCATATACGCAGAAGAGGTATCCAGTAGTAGACCTTCTTGTATCAAGATCATCAGTATAATTTGCATCAACAAATCCTTCTATAGGATCTGAACCTTCACACATCTTCATAGATTATTCTCCAAATCCTCTTGGCTGCCCATCAAACACCAAACCATAATCCCTTATTCCATGCAGATATCTCAATATCCATTTCAATGCTTTCCAATGTTCCTTCCTAGGATTAGCCATGTATCCACTAACCATGCTCATTGCATATGCTATATCTGATCTACAGCACACCATAGTATACATCATACTACCTACAGTATTTGCATAAGAGACTCGTTTCATGTACTCTCTCTTCTCTTTTGACTAGGGGCTCAGTAACTTGGAGAGAGATATATGACTCGATAATGGCGTCTCTATAGATTTGGCCTTCTCTATCCCAAACCTCTCAAGAACCTTCTGGACATACTTTTCTTATGACAAATGGAGCACTCTTTTGCACCTATATCTGCAAATCTCCATTCCAAGAATTTTCTCAACTGGACCCAAATTCTTCATCTCAAACTCAGATGATAATGTCCATTTCAATCTTCTCACAGCATTCATGCTTCTACTGGCTATGAGCATATCATCTACATACAATAATAGGGACAGGGCATCCTCCTCATCTACATCCTTGACATAGATACAACAATCATGTTCACATTTGCTAAAATCCAGGCTCAAGACAAAGCTATCAAACCTTTGATACCATTGACGAGGGGATTGTTTCAAGCCATACAAAGACTTCCTGAGTAAACACACCATTTCTTCTTGTCCCATCTCCATGAAACCATCTAGCTGTTTCATGTAGATTCCTTCCTCCAAAGTTCCATGAAGGAAGGCTTTCTTTACGTCCATCTGTTCCAATTTCATGTTATGTTGTGCCACCAGTGACAGCAAAACTCGAATAGATGTATGATGCACCATAGGATAGAAAATTTCTATGTAGTCAATCACTTTCCTTTGTGAGTATCTTTTTGCTACAACTCTTGCTTTGAACCTGACTCTACCTTGTTCTGAAGGTGCTTCTTTCTTTGTGAACACCCACTTTGAGCCAATAAATTGAGCACCTTCTGGAAGATCCACCAGCTGTCATGTCTGATTCTTCTTAAGTGATTCCATCTCCTCCATCATGATTTGTATCCATGAATCATGATCCTCACTCTCCATGGCCTCCGCATAATTCTCTAGATCTCCATTAGAAGTGATGAGTGAATAAGAGATAACCTTATCAATGCCATATCTTATCAATCTCCTAATAGTACATTGGGGTTTGTGCAAAGCCACTCCCACTGGCACATCTCTGTCTGATGTCTGTGGCTGCTCCTGCACATCTGCCTGAACTATCAGCCCTTCATGTTGATTTTCAATCTGTGACAATACTTTTCTATCCAGCTCCACCTCAATAGGAACACTCCTATAAGTGGATGTAACCTGCATACCATCATTCTCTGATTGGCCACCGCTATTCACCTTTGTTTCTCTAGTTCCATCTATCCCAGACCTCCTCAAGATGCTCTTCTCATCAAAGATAACATCCATATTGATCATTGACTTCTATGCCTAAGAGTCCCATAGCAGGTACCCCTTGACTCCTTGTGGATATCCTATGAATGTCATCTTTTGAGATTTCGAGTCTAATTTGCTCCTCTCGGTTGCCTCCACATGTGCATAGGCTGTGCAACCGAAGACTTTTAGGTGGCCAAGCTCTACCTTCTTCCCACTCAAGATCTTCTCTGGAATGCCTCCATTTAGCTTATAATGAGGGGATCTGTTCATAAGAAAATAAGAAAAAATTATACCATCATCCCAAAAGAACTTTGGGAGTGATGTCTGCAGCCTCAAACTCCGTGCCTTCTCGATCAGTGTTTGGTTCATCCTTTTTGCGACACCATTCTGCTGAGGAGTCATCTTCACAGTGTAATAGCATTTGATGCCAATTTCTTCATAGTTCCTCTTGAACTCCAAGCTAGTATACTCTCCTCCATTGTCCAACCTCAGACACTTCACCCGTCTCCCTGACTTCTTCTCTACTTCAGCTCTCCAGGCTCTGAACTGGGCAAACACCTCTGATTTTTCTTTGATCAGATAAACCCACACCTTTCTTGAGAAATCATCAATGAAAGTGACAAAGTATTTTGCCCCATCTCTAGCTGATATAGAAGCTGATCCCCACACATTCGAGTGCACTAAATCCAGCACTCCCTCACTATGCTTGGTACTTCTAACAAACTTCATCCTATGCTGTTTGCTAAATATACATGGCTCATAAAGATCTGTGCCCTCCTTCTTCAGGGCTGGCATCATACCTCTTCTACTTAGTTCAGTGAGCCCTTGATCACTCATATGGCCCATCCGATAGTACCATAGCTAATATAAAATCTGCTCCTGTGTCGTTGCTAGCACCTCTGCACTATCATTTACCACTGAGCCTTTCATTCTGTAAAAATTATTGCTCAATCTTCTACCTCTCATTGCCACCAAAGCTTTCTTGAAAATTTTCAAACATTCACTCCCAGCCTGGCTACTAAAAGCATAACCCTACTCCTCCAAGTAGTCCAAAGAAATTAAATTCTTTTTTAACTCCAATACATGCCTGACATTTGATAATGTATGAATGATTCCATCGTGCATCTCATCTTGATAGAGCTAATTTTAGCTACTTTGCATGAGTGATCATCTCCAAGGCTGACACTTTCACCATCAACCTTCTGGTATATAGCAAACCACTCTTGATAAGAAGTATAGTGGTGCAAGTATGCTGAATCCAATATCCACATAGTATCATACTCTGTGGATCCATCTGATACAACTAGCAGATCTTCTCCACTGCTCATAGAAACTATATCATCTTCCTTACTGGCCTTGCCTTTTTTTTTATCTCAAAAGGGGACAATCTCTCCTCAGGTGTCCAGGCTGATGACATTTATAACATTTCAATGTCATCTTCCTCTGATCGTGAGACTTTGACCTGCCCTTGGATTTTCCTCTTGTTTTCTCCTTTGATCTTCCTTGTCTTTCATTCACAGTCAAGATCTCAAACTTTGGGTCTCCCTTGCAGATCTTTTCTCTTTGCTCATTGGATCTAAGCATACCAACAATCTCTTCATAGTTTAGGGTCTCCTTCCCATAAACTAAAGTTGTTATGAGATCATCATACAAACCTAAGAGAGAACATAATAGCAGCAATGCTCGATCCTCCTCGTTGATCTTCACATCCAAACTCATCACCTCAGAACACACCTGATTGAAACTTTGGATATGTGCAACAAGATTTTCACCTTCGGGCATCCTCAGACTATACAGCTATTTCTTCAATCATAGCTTGTTTGTCATATGCTTCCCTATGTATGTGTTCTCCAGTCTCTCCCAGAGCCCCTTTGCCATAGCTTCTATGCAAACCTCAGGCAAAATCTGATCGGCCAAGCATATTCGGATAGTGCTAAAAGCAATTTTCTCCAACTCTTCCCAATCCTCAGCATTGATCTTTTCTGACCTTTCTTTGTAGATCATTTGTTGAACCAACAAGTCCTTTACTCTTTGCTGCCATAGAGTAAAGTTTTTCTTACCATCGAACTTCTCAAAATCCATCTTGAATCCACTTGATCCCATGACTTCAAACAAATCAAAAACAAATCCCTAACACCCTTCACGATCTTACACACCAGCAAAACTACCCTTCAAAAAAGATTTAACTAGCTCTAGATCCTCTTTCCAAACTTTTGTATCACTGTTCCACCATGTAAACAATCTCCACCTCAATCTAGAGACAACCATGAAGCAAACTAGAAGTTTTAGGATAAAACCTGGTGCAACAGATCCTAGATGTAGTAAACCCTAGGTGTCTTCCTTTTTTCCATGCAACACCCCTCTGTTATCAAATATCGAAAATGCATGCTCTTCCCACATGGATCGATGTGGCCATCAATGATTAGCCAAATAATAAGAAAGTACTTCTCAGATATTTCTACGAAAGCATGATCAAACAATTCAAAAAATAGAGAAGAAGAGAGGAAGAAATTTTTAGGAGAAAAGAGCTTTTATTTTGTATATTTCAACACTCTTTACAACCTTGACCTATTTTCAGTATATATACATTATAAAAGGTCAAGCCCAAGCTCATAGAAAAATTTTTCAAATCCAAACAACCCATGTACATAAAATAATAACCCATAAAAATTGAGCTGACCTAGTTTCAGACTGAGCTGGCTAACCTGCGATGGGTTGTACCATGCCAACAGTCCAAAAATGTTATTTTTTATCTAGATTTTCCTCTGAGATCAAGCCAACCTAGTTCTGGATTGAGCCAGCACAGTTTTCAACTTAGTCGGGTCAGTCTTAGGGTGAGCCAGCCTAGTTTCTGAACTTTGCTAGAAAAGCTGATTTCTCTTTTGGCTCTCTCCTATCTTTCTATGACCTATCTTCTCATGTTTCCAAGACTTGAGAGTGCCACTTCTGAGCTCACATTTTTGATATTTTTTATCGCAAAGTATTCATCTTCTAACAAACTCCATTATTGTGATGAAGTCCTTAGGACTATTTTGCTTCGATAAAGAGAGGATTTATTGATTAGTCTTTAAATCTATTTATGACCAAATGATAGGCTGTTAATTAGAACGACATCATCTATTGAGAATAGGTTGTTGTATGCCATATAGGTTGGTTGTCCTCTTAATCAATAAGTGTGGAGATACTGGTTCGGCATACAGGTGAGATGTATCGGTACATTATCATTGAACATGAGCAACTTCAGAGTATTCTACTGTTGAGAATGTCTCTGATGGAATATAGGTATAAGTGTCCCTTAGACCTGAGATTATCTTAGTGACTTGCAAGCAACTCACTATGCTTTGGTACTGGACTAACTTAATTTCTAATTCAGTAATGAAAGATTTTTGGGTACAGTCAAGTACTTGTAAAGTCAAAGTATGATCAAGATGGAATTGACCACTCCAAGAGTTGGAGAAGAATGTAGCACTATATTTCAATATAGCAAAACCTTGGCCAAGATAATCCATCAGATGGATTTGATATTTTGAAATATAATGTGGACAATCTGATTAGAGTTGATAGTTGAACTCTAAGGTATTCTATGAGCATTTTGATCAAGGAGATGAATTATATGGAAACTATATCTGCATGGGTTCTACGGATGTTGTTCTACACATTCGACCTATCCGACTGTCGGGTATCATTACTAGATGGTTACTTTAATTGGTATAGAAATCTATCCCTATGCTATCAGCTTATATTTAAATCTATGAGGTCACATATATTAGAGCTCATGATCTGATCGGATGGTTGATCAATGATTAAGAGTCATTCTAAGGTTAAACGATCAATATGATTGATGTTCAACCTAGTACAAGTATTATAGGACGATCGATTAGCAATTAGATTGCTAATTGACTTAATTTGATTAAGCCATAGGATTGAGATTAAGTTTAATTAAATATGATTTAATTAGATTTAGATTGGACTTAATTGGATCAAGTCTAATTGACTTATTGGATAAGCCAAATGCAAGAAAGAACTTGTCCTAGTTCAACTAGAACTCGGGTCAACCTAATTTCTTAATTTGATTAGAGAATTAAATCAAAATTAAATCTAATTTAATTAAATCCTTAATTGGGGTAGGGTCTAATTTAATTTGGTTGACTTGATTTTGATTTAATTTCGTTTGAGAAACCACTTTGACCAAGTTATAGATGGAATCCTAGTAAGACTAGGATTCCACCTTGTGCCACCTTAGCCCCTCACACCCTACGCCCTCTTTCACTCTTATTTTGTGCGACAAATATCTTTCTCCTAGGCCTTCTCATGCACACATTTCTCTCATCTCTTTCTTATATGAAAGTTATGTAGTGGACCAGGTCAAAGTAGGAATTGGTTTTGGTTTCAAATCCTATTAGATAGTGTTTTGAAAAATCAAAACTCTTCCTCCCTTTTGTGTCACCCTCCTCCCTATTTTTTCTTTGATATTCTTGGCAAAGAAGAGAAGGTTTTGGGTGACATTTTCATGTGGTTCCATGCCAAAAAATTCTGGGGAGGGCGCCCAAGAGTCAGGCGCCCCTTGACTTGCCCATTTTGGTCTTTCCTTGTCTAGTTTTTGACCTAGACAAGGACTCCTCTTCTCCTATATATTTTGGATGAATTTTGAGCTAATTTTTTTTATGATATATTATAGATTATTGAGAGAGCTTTGGGGTGTGTGAAAATAAAGAAGAGAGAGTCCTTGGGCGTTGAGGTTCCATAGACACCAAAACTAGGTATCTAGGTGAGAGCAAAGAGAAGAAGAAGAGGGTCCTCTTCTAGGATTGCTGGGTTCACCACTTTTATTTCTCTTTCTTTGAGTTTTCTAAGAGTGTCTCACATCTGAAACCTCCTCTCCTCCTTCTCCTCTTTAAAAAAGGTCCAAATCCAAATTAAGGAGGCATCTGATCGACTATCAAAGAAGGATCAGCATAGTACTAGCATATTGTGCTGATTTCCTGCATCAGGATTTCTGATCATGATTGTGGGCTCGTGTGGATGACTCCTAGAGGTCGGATGCGTATATGGATCACAACTTCATCCTCAAGCCCAGATAAGCAAGTTAGAATGTCTAACTTGCATAGGTAATAGATCTGATATGTTATTTTCATATCTACATTAGATGTAGTATATTTGCATGTTGATGTGATCAACATGTTTTAGTTACTTCTTTATATTTTAATTTTTGATTTAACAATATGCCATGATCATGTAATAGATTTTAGACCTAGGATATTTTTTTTGATATTTAAAATTAATTTTGATTAATTTTTAACTTCCGCTGCCTGATCTTGAAAAGTTTCAAGATCTAGCCCTAAAACCCTAGATCTAGTTCCAACACCTTCATCTCAGCCTAGACTCTCTCCTAGCCAGCTTTAGACCACTATTGTTAGACCCTCCTTTAGTGTCATTGCAAGGCCTGGCACTAGTTTTTCCACTGCTAGCCCTAGATCCTTTGCATAAACCTAGAGCAAGCCATCTGCACCCTCCACCTCTACTTCTAGTTCCATTATTGAATTTCCTTCCTCAAAATGAAATATTAGAGCATAACCTTAATACTAATACTTTTTGAGAATATCAAAGTCTATTTTTTATAGAAAGAAAAAGGCCGCTGAAAGATTTCATAATCAAATGAAGTTCTTTCATGTTATTTGAAGCAGTCCTTGAAATATTTTTGAAGTAAGAAGAAGAATCCCTCCTTAAAAGCTGAGCTGACCCGATTTTGATTCGAGCTAGCTCTGACATGGCATATAATTAACTCTTTGGCTTGTGACTCAGTCGAGCTGGCCTGATTTGGAGCCCAGCCGGCTGTCTCAAAAAGTCAGAAGATCAGTTTTGAAAATCTACTGATCGAGCCGGCCCGATGCCCAGTCTAGCTGACTATCTCAAGATGATAGAAACTTAATTTTTATGAACTATTAATTGAGCCAGCCCGACATAGAATCGAGCCAGCTGTCTCAGTAGGACAGAATGTGGTCTTGCGAAGAAACTCTACTTGAGCCAGCCCAAAGCTAGAATCGAGCGAACTCGACATCATCTGACAGGTACAATGGCTAGTTCTACATCAATCTATCTATGCCCAGAACCTTTTTCAATGGATATTTTCATCCTCCAATGATACTATTTGGCCAGAATCTACGTCATATCAACTGAAACTCCTTGGAAATGATTAAGAAAAAGAAAAATATAAAAGAAAAACACTATTTGAGACCAAGACATAGAAAACAAAAAAGAAATAGTGAGCTTAGAGTTTCTCCTATCTACAAGAGGGCTTACCTACTTCCAACCAATTTTTTCTTGAGATCATTAAAGCTCATTCAAAGAAGGAAGAGAAGAATTCATTGCCAGCATTCAAGGCTTCCTAAACTAAAGCTCCAATGGCAACAATCTGACCAGAAAATAGGGTCGTTCTTAGTTATATTTGCTTTTCTTTCAATCTGTTTGTAACTGTATTAGCTGGGGCTATTACTAAATGGGGATTCTCTTGTACCAAACTTAGTTTAGTTTGGTGGAGCCTTAGGTTGAAGTCTTGTAAAGGTTTTTATTGGTTGACCTATGTTAAAACCAATTAGGTTTGTTTGTGGTCCAGTGAAAACAAACACATTGTAATCAGGTGATTATAGTAAAAATTCTCAAGGGATTGCTTGGGGAGTGGACGTAGGTGCTGAAGGTGCACCAAACTACTCTAAATTTGCTATGTTTGTGTGTGCATTTCTACTTGTGTGTGTCAATCTTTCTTTCTATTATTTTGTCTTGAATAGTTTTCTGCTTTAGCTACACATCTCGTATTAAATTCATTAAGATTTTTAATAATCAAATTCACCCCCCCCCACCCTCCTCAGATTGTTAGCTAGGCAACAATCCCACATCCCACCAATTTTCCCCTTCAAATCATCCATTTAAGAAACAAATCCCTCTCCATTTTTCTCTTCGTTTGGGCAGATTCATGGTTCCTAGAAAGCCCTAGCTTCAAAGCTCTTTCTCCAAACCGTCGACTTATCTTCTCCCAATTCTTCCTCTCCCTCTCAGAATCTTCTCCATTCCACTTCTCCTTGAGACTCTCAAGTGGGATTCAAGGTCTCTATGCTCTCAATGGCTCCAAAGATGAAGTTTCCATAGAGAAAGAAGTTGGTTCACAGATTGGAGGAAGATGCTTGCTGAAAAAGAATGGTAGCCAAGCCCTTTCTTGCTCCAACCCCTATTCTCGGTCCTACTCGAGCTTGTTCACTATCCTCTCTCAGTCCAGGCAGGGTACCACTTTCTGATCGCAAAGTAAATCCTGGGAAGAACATAGATTTCAAGCTTTTTGAAAATGAAGGGTTCTCTATTGAGTCAAAAATCAAAAATCTAGGATGGAAGTTTTACTATCTGTTAAAAGAGAATGCTTATGTTGATTTGGTCAGGAAATTTTATTTGAACCTAAGTTACTCCAATGGAATAGTAAGGTCCTCGGTGAAAGAAGTTGACATAGCCCTTGATCCATTTCATTTGGAAGAAATCTTGCACCTGCCTTATGAGGGTTATGCTGGTATGGAGCTCATAAACAAAGGAGTAAGAGTTATTTTAGGAAGAGATTTTACTGATAGTTTAAACAAGTTAGAAGCAAAGATTCTTTCTATAGAGATGAGGCTATTGCACCACATGGTGAGCAAATTATTTGTCCCTAGGAGTGGTAGGCATAATTTCTTATCAAGTAGGGACATATGCATTATGTACTGTGATCACTGATAACCCCTTGAACCTCCTTGTTTTGATGATTGGGGCCATGAGGGAGACACTGAATAGATCAAAGGCTCACTTACCTTATGGTATGGCCCTTACCTTAGTTTAGGAGATTCAAAGTTAGTTTTGAGGGAGAGGCTATCACCAGATTATCACATATTGATACCATCAACCGCCATACACTACACCGCATGAGATTTTCAAAGATCGATGGTGGTTGGTCAAAGGGTATTGAAGAGGAGGAGAGAGCAAAGGAGGAGGCATCATCTTCACCTCCTCGTGATTATAGAGTATCTCCTAATATTTAATTCATATCTGATCACAAGACTGGTCCCTCAAAGTCAGTGAGGAGGGATGCACCAATACCACTATCGGGGAGTAGAGATATAGTTGCTAGATTTTCTGATGACTAGCTTAGGATGATTGCCGACTTGATGTCTTAATCAATTATCAATATTCTATCTCAGCGGATTGTAGATCTTTTATCATGGTAGATAGCTAGTTCTACTCAGGGAGAGATTTCTCTTTTTGTCCCACCGTCTGATCAGACTATGATCCCTCATGTCTCTACTATTTTTTAAATACTTTCAGCTCAGTCTGCACAGTTTGAGAAGCTCGAGGAATGTATTTTAAGGCTGACTAGTAGGGTCTTGGATCTTTAGAGGTAAGTATTAGCTCTGGCCCATCCCCAGCCTAAAGGAGATATCATAGAGATATCAAACCTTTCTGCAGAGCCAGCCAGACTTCATGGTGTTCTGGAGGATGGTTTTGATTTTCTGAGGAGAGAGTTTAGAGACTCCAGTGAGACTGTTTCTACTCAAATTGGTGCTCTCATGCAGTCCATATCGAAAGTATTGGGACACTTGGATACCATTAAGATATCTTTCCTTACTCAGACTATTTCTTCTCAGGCTCTAAGGCCGTCTCGTCTGGTTGCTCGAGCCCTCACCTCTACCCATGATCGAGACAGATGTAGTCGTGGTCGAGGATGTGCCCCTGGCTTTGATCCTGATACTCCTCATCATATTTCTGACTCTTCATCTGATTCTGGTGCATCTAGCCATGACCTCTACTAGATATAGTTTAGTCATCTATGTGTTAGTTTATGGCCTTGTATCTCTTAATTGTTTATATGTGTTGTTGGTTAAGTCATGCTTGGTTGTATTGTTTGGATACCCATGACTTTTATATATATTGATGACTTATGTAGCTTTATGTTCTAACCCTTACATGTTTTGATGACTTTATGCTCTAGTTTGTTATGTGTGGAATGTCTATATATATGATGATATCATTTGGATGGACAAATGATTGTTATATGCTTCCTATTATAGTATGTTGTAAGCACTGTCTTGCTTGCCTTATATGATTGTTATATGTCTTGTTTTCTTTTAAAATCTTGTTTTAAGAGAAAAATATATGGAATAATGTAATGGAGAGGCCTTTTCTCTTTTTCTTTAAAAATCCCTCAAGAACCTAATTGATGATGTCAAAAAGGGAGAGTGGAGAAACAAATTGGGCAATAAGCAAAGCAAAATTGATAAAATAAAAATAAAATTGACAAAGACAATGAGTAATTTAATTGTCAAGCTACTCATGGTGCATTTTACTACTTTTAATGCATTTTAGTCAAGTAATTGAATATAATATTCAAGTAAGTGATGTATCATGTTTCTTCAAACATTTAAAATTCTTAATCAATGCTTCTACATATTTTATTTTTGCTTATGCTCAAGTATTTTTTTCATCATCAAAAAGAGAAAGATTGTTGCTCCAAGAATTGATTTTGATGATTACAAAATATTTGAGGGGATTACTAATAATTTTAACTTGAAAAAAGATTTATTATATTTCAAGAGCAAAATCATAATTTTACCAAGTTCTGATTTGAAAGCCTCAAAAGCAAGAACAGAAGATTTATGATCTATTGAAGGCAATTTCACATTTTTTGAATTTAAAAATAGAGAAAAAAATTAAGTTTTAAGAAAAGGATCGACCCTTATGTCGACCCCTATCAAAAGGGGCTAAATGGCATGCATTTCTGGACTGGCATGCTTGCAGGGGTTGACCTCTGCTGTTTCAAAGGCCAAAATATAGAGCATAGGATTTTTCAGTTTTCTATCATAGAGGTCGACTCTTGTGCAGGGGAAGACCTAGGGATCGACCCTAGTGATGGAAAAACTCCATAATGACTATTTTTCAGTCCATTTTGGCCATATTTAATGTGTATTTAAAGCCCTCTAATGGCTCTAATTCTACCTAGATTTATGTCTAACACTTATTGAAGATATAAAGTCTCAAAAAGAAGGGAAGAAAAGAAAAGATTCAAGCATTCATTTTAGTCCTAAGCAAAAAGTCCTATTCAAGAAACAAGCTTTCATTTCAAGCTCATCAACCCCTCAAAAGCTCATTCAAGTCTTCAACAACCTTGAGGAAAATTGGAAAAGCTTACTCTTTATGGTGTAAAGTATTCTTAAAGCTTTTATTTGCTCATTTAAAGGGGCTTGAGTTATATTTATTGACATTAACTCTTATTCTCTGCTCTTTGAATTGTTTTAAGTTTTGGGAGGGCTTCCAATATTGTATTGGATAGCTAGGATTGGCCTGTACTTAGAAAATAAGTATTCTAGCTTGGGATAGCTAGGATTGGAAGTTTCCAATATTGTATTCAATTTGAATATATTTAGTAGATTTAAATTCCCAAGTAGGAGCTTGGAGAGTGGATGTAGGTGCAATGTTGGCACTGAACCACTATAAATCTTATTTGTTTGTGGTGTGCTTGCCCTCTCTTTATTTTTACTTTGTTATACACTTGCTCTCTTGGTATTCACTTCTTCTCTATACTTAAAACACCTATTATATATCACCTGCATATCATCACATAATATTTATAACTCTAAATTTGTTTTAAATTTTTTACACTCCCACCCCCCTGCCCCCCTTTTGGGTTACATAGCTGGGCAACAGTTAAATTTTCTATACACTCCCAAGTTAAGTCAAGAATTAAGGTAGCTTTCACACTATCTCTCTCTTTTTCTTTTTTTTTGTGTGCTAAGCAACCTATCCTTCCCTCCATCGTTTGACGTGAACCTCCACACTTGACTTAGGTGTAGAGATCCAGTGACTAAGCTTCAGGCAATCCACATATACTCTATGTTTTGCACTTTTATTTTATAGCCAGATAGCTCTTTTCTTAAATTCAAGTTTCTTTGATTGGAATGTATATTAATCACAAATTTTTTATTGATAATTAAATCCTTAGTTGGCCTTATAATCAACATCTACTTTGTCTTATCAGTGTGCATGTGAAATTAGAAGTGCTACAGACTTTAAATGATCTAAGTAGGCCACTAAAAGTCTAACAAACTAATCTACTTTTTAACTCGCTATATTTATTATCAAATACTTTCTAACTTTATTACTCCTCCTAGTCTATCTTGCTCAAGATTTTCTTTCTTAATACATAATTTTTTTAATTATTTTTTTTAATTATTTAAATTTAATTTTTAAAAATTTTAATTAATAATAATATTTTTTTTAAAAAAAAGTTATGCTCTAACTTAATCAACATTGTATTAATGGAGAAAGAAAAAGTAAAGGATATAATAAGGGATAAGAAAGAATATACCTGATTCAGTCCAAACTAGTTCTTTGAAATTTTGCAACTAGCTTGAGCTCTCCTTTAGTTTTCTCTGCAAAATTGAAAACACACACCAAAGCCATAAAAGAGCAACAAGAAACTATGGAACAAAAAAAAGAAGTATCAAAACTAAAAGAAAAAGAAACAACCTATTTAGTAGTTTTGATTTATAGTCTTCAGCTTGACTTTCTTAGAGCTCTAAGTTGGGTCTTGCAATTGGAGGGCTTCCTTCTTTCTCTCAAAACTTCCACCAATGTAATGCTTTAGCCTGTGACCATTTACCTTGAAAGTACTTTTGATTTGTCAAAGATCTCCACTACTCTATATGGAAAAACTTTAGTAATTGTATAGGGACCTGTCCATCTTGATTTTAGCTTTCCTAGAAATAAATGTAGCTGTGAACTATATAGGAGAACTTGCTATCCCTCATGAAATTCTTTTTTTATAATGTGGTTATCATGCTATTTCTTAGTACATTCTTTATAGATCTTAGCATTCTCATAGGCATGATGGCGAAATTCGTCCATCTCATTCAATTGCATCAACCTGTTCTTTCCTATATCTTGTATATCAAAGTTAAGAATTTTCATAGCTCAATATGCTTTATGTTCTAGTTCAATAGAGAGGTGGCATGCTTTACCAAAGAGTAGTCTATATGGGAATATACTAATGGGTGTTTTGTATGCGGTCCTATATGCCCATAATGCATCATCTAATTTTAATGACCAATCCTTCCTAAATGCACTTACAGTCTTTTCTAAAATTCTTTGTAATTCCCTAATAGACACCTCTACTTGACCACTAGTTTATGGATGATATAGGGTAGCTATCTTATGAGTGACACCATATTTTCTTAATAAATTTTTAAATTATTTTGTATAAAATTATGTGCCCCCAACACTAATGATTGCTCTAGGAGTGCCAAAATATGTAAAAATATGCTTTTTCTAAAATTTAACAATTGCCTTAGCATCATTAGTGGGAAAAGCTGTTACTTCTATCCATTTTGAAATATAATCTACAGCCACAAGAGTATATTGATTTGAAAAAGAACTAGAAAAGGTCCCCTGAAGTTAATACCCCAAACATCAAAAATTTCACACACAAGAATATTGTTTAAAGGCATTTCATGTTTCCTAGAAAGATTTTTAGTTCTTTGACAGTGGTCACATGAAGAGACATAAGAATGAGCATCTTTAAATAAAGAGGGCCAATAAAAACCTGATTGAAGAACCTTATAAGCTATTCTAGTTGGGCCGAAATATGCTCCTACCTTTCGGTCATGATAATGGAGCAGAATTCTCCATCTCTTCCTCCGAGATGCATTTTCTAATGACCTGGTCTACACAACACTTATACAAGAAGGGTTCATCCCAAAAATAATATTTAACAATATATAAGGACCTCTTCTTTTGTTAAAAAGAAAGATCAAGGAGAAGAACCTTACCAACCAGATAGTTAACAATATCAGCATACCATGAAAATGTTCTACCTGATATATCATAAAGGCATTCATCTAGAAATTTCTCCTTGATAGGGCAAATATCTAGTTCCTTTTCTATTATGTTTTCCAGTCTTGAAAGGTGATCAGCAACTGAATTCTCGATGCCCTTCTTATCTTTAATCTCCAAATCATACTCTTATAGCATAAGAATCCACCTAATCAATCTGGATTTTGCATCTTTCTTGGCAAAGAGATACTTTAGAGCTACATGATCAGTATATATAATATTTTTGGATAAAATAAGATAGAAATAAAATTTATCTAATGCAAATACTATTGCCAGTAGCTTCTTTTCTATAGTTGCATATTTTTGTTGGGCCTCTATCAAGGTGTGGCTGGCATAATAAATAGTCCAAAAAATCTTATCTTTTCTCTGACCAAGTACTGCTCCTATGGCTGTATCACTAGCATCACACATCAGCTCAAAAGATATGGACCAATCTGGTGCTACCATAATAGGTGTCATGACCAACTTCTCCTTAAGGGTCTTGTATGCCTGCAAATGCTCGTCAATAAAATAAAAAGAGACATCTTTACACAATAGAATAGATAGGGGTCAAGAAATTAGGAAGAAATCCTTTATAAATCAATGATAAAATCCAGCATGCCCTAAAAAGTTTCTAATAGCCTTTACTAAGGTCGGTAGAGGCAACTTTTTGATTACTTCAACCTTAGCTCTATCTACTTCAATTTTCTTATATGAGATCTTATGGCCTAGGACTATGCCTTCTTGCACCATCAGATGACACTTCTCCTAATTTAAGACAAGATTAGTATCCTCACATCTTTGTAAAACAAGAGATAAGTTTTGCAAATATTTATCAAATGTAAATCCAAAGAAAGAAAAAATCATCCATAAAAATTTCAAGAAAATCCTCAATCATGTCATGAAAAGTAGCCATCATACATTATTGAAAAGTAGCCGGTGCATTACACAAACCAAATGGCATTCTCCTAAAAGCAAATGTACCATAAAGATATATAAAAGTAGTTTTCTCTTGATCCTTAGGTACTATGGCAGTTTGATTATAACCAGAATAACCATCTAGAAAGCAATAAAAATCATGTCCAACTAATCTTTCTAACATCTGATCAATGAATGGGAGAGGATAATGATCTTTCCTAGTTGCATCATTTAATTTCCTATAATCCTTGCATACTCTTCACCTAGTAATAGTCCTAGTGGAAATTAATTTATTATTATCATTTTGGACTACAGTAATTCCACCTTTCTTAGAAACTACTTGAACAGGACTTACTCAAAAACTATCAGAGATAGGATAAATAACACCTGCATTAAGTAGCTTGATCACCTCCTTTTTGACAACTTCTTGCATCTCTGGGTTGAGTCTTCTTTAGGGTTGGATCGTAGGCTCATAGTTGTCCTCCATGAGAATTGTATACATACAAATTAAGGAACTAATTCCTTTGATGTCTGCTATGGTCCATCCAAATGCCTTCTTGTATTTTTTTAGTACTCTTATCAACTTCTCTTCCGTTAAACCTATCAAAGAAGAAGAAATAATAATAAGTAAGTGCAAAAAACCTTCTAAGAAAACATATTCTAAATGAGAAGGAAGAAGTTTGAGTTCAAGAGCAGGTGGCTCTTTAATTGATGACTTTAGGAGAGGAGTAAATGATCTTTCTAATTCTTCAAACCACGGTCTGTATGTGCATGGAATATAGGCTTGGCCTCCAACAATCTTATGCGCTCTATTTGTTTTTCATCTTCACCAAACCCTCTTTTGATTGGACATTGCAAGCTTCAATAGGATCCTCAAACCTATTTTTTAGAAAATACTCATGTGCAAATTTGTCAATATCATCAACTCGAAAATAAGTGTGATTATCATTGGAATGTTTAATAGCTTTGAAAACATTAAAAGTAACTTGTTCATCTTGGACTCTAAGCATTAATTTTTCTTATTGAACATCTATTAAAGCTCCTCCAGTAGCTAATAAAGATCTCCCAAAGATAAGAGGTACATCATAATCTTCTTCCATGTCTAGAACAATAATGTTAGTATAGAAAATGGTGCCGACGTCAGAGTCACTGGAGTGGATGGAGATGAGGCCACCAATGGGACCTACATGAAGAAGTCCAAACCGAAGGTAGGTGGCTCTAGTAGGATCCTTCAATGCTCAAGTCAGTTCTCTTGCCAAAAAGAATAGAGTGCTCAGAAGAATTAAGATGGAGATGAGAGCTTAGAAGAGAAGATATATCAGGAGGATCCTTTTTTATAGGTGAAGCTCATAACTAAATGAAAGTGATAGCTATAACTATCTGCTAGTGGGCCATTCAGAGCCACGAGAAGTTAGTTACAGAGAGTGACATTCATTGTCGTGACTTGCCAGTCCATTGGAGATTAATAGCCAAAGTTCGAATAAAACTATTATACTTGTAGATAGTGAAGAACTCTGCATCCCAATAGTTCTGGAGGGATTTGGACACTTTCAAGATTATCTGTAGGTTGGCAGATATTCATTGAGTCGAAAGTTGGACTTACGTAGATGACGAGGTCCTTCTACTATTTAAGTCTGCTTGATCGATGTTTAGAATGTAAGATGGCTAGTTCAACCACTGAAATAAGCTCGACTGGAAGGAGTTCACTAGGTGATTGAAAGGAGTTCGATTGGAAGAAGTTTGCTAGGCGATCAAAAAAAATTCAACTAGAGGGAGTTCTATTAGGAAATGTATCTCAAAGCCAATCGTCAGTCCGTTAATGGTTGAGCTGAAGAAAAATTCTAATTTTCCAGGTCAGGTTCATTCAGATCTGATCGGATCAAGAGATATATTTCAAAATTTTTTTTCTTTGATCCAAATCAGATCAGGAATGTTTCAGACCTGATTTTTATTATTCTAATAATTAAAATAAAATATAGATAAACTAAATTAGATTTAATTTACCTTGATGTAGGGTAATCCTATTACCCGTTGATGATCCTGTAAGCAGTAGAAGGTTCTGGATCTAGCCACGCAAGTGCCTGGCCTCTACCGATATCAACTCGGGTTGGATCTGAAGATCCTCTTCTTCTCTATCACATCTCCAAAAATTAAATCTAAATTTGATTTGGAGAATCTTCAAAATAGCTTTCAAAGATCAGCAGTTATCCTTTGCAGCAGCGCAGCCTTCTAGCTGAAGAAAAATCCTAATTTTTCGGTCCAGGTTCGTTCAGATCTGATCAGATCAAGAGATATATTTCAAAATTTTTTCTCTTTGATCTATAACAAATTTGGGATGTTTCAGATCTGATTCTTATTATTTTAATAAATAAAATAAATAAGGATAAATTAAATCAAATTTAATTTACCTGATTTAGGTAATCCTATTACCCTGTTGATGATCCTGTATGCAGCGGAAGGTTCTGGATCTAGCCACGCAAGCACCTAGCCTCTACCAGTATCCACTCAGGCTAGATCTAAAGATCCACTTCTTCTCTATCACATCTCCAAAAATTAGATCTGGATCTGATCTGGAGGATCTTCAAAACTCCTTTTGAAGATCAGCAGTCGTCCTTTTGCAGCAGCGCAGCCTTCTTGCTTTTGATTGCCCTTCTCTTGCCTAAATCGCACCAACAAAAATCCAAAACTCCTTTTAGACGTGGAGAGCAAGGAGAGAGGTGGTTTGGCATGGAGAAGGAGGAGAGACAGCCTTGGGGCATGGGGAAACTCTGATCTCATCATCTCATGTCACAATTTGATTTGGGTACAGTGTCTTATTTATAGACTAGCTATGATCCAACTCCTCTTCTTCCCAACCAATCACAACTCTTTGTGAAATCAGATCTAAATCTGATTGATGGGAATAGATTCACCAGGATTCCTCCTTAGAGGGCGCCTAAGACCAGTCAAACTGGATTCTTAGAAGAACTCTAATTGGAATCCAAAAGGGAGGTGGAGTCCTTGTCCAACAAGGACTCCTAGGCACCTCCAACTTGGGCGCATGCCTAGGGTGGCGTGCGCCCTCCTCCTTACCAGGTTTTGGTAGGGGGACAGGCCCCCACCAGCTCTCCAATAGGTGCATGACATGTGGTCAAAAGTCAAAGTGTCAATGGTCAACGTTTGACCAGTCAAAGGTAGACTTTTGACCAAAGTCAAAGAAAAAGAAATGGCAGGTGACCAAAAATGGCAGGTAATGTCTTACAAAATAAGACAACCTTTTCTGACTTGGACAACCTCCAGTCAAACCATATGAAGGCCTATGATTGAGCACAAACTCCTTTGGCTCAGACAGGATAACTTATTTATGATAGCAAAAGAAGAACGTTAGGTTCAATCGAGTGCTAGCACGATTTCCTTAAACTAATTGAATCTCATTCAGATCAATTGAACTAGATTAGTTCAATTGATGATCGCCAGATTCAAACCCTGTTTGTGTGACCTAGTTAGGTTCAGTTCTGTATGTAATGGGATATGTCGTGATCTCTTATCATCGACATCATCGAAACTTCTTTCGGATGGATCAGAAACTCTTCTGATACACAGTAGAAATGATTGATCATCAAAA